>JAIWWG010000116.1:0-87276 GCA_025435555.1 Chytriomyces cf. hyalinus JEL632 | reverse complement strand
TCTGTTGATTTCTAAGAGGAGAACGCAAAAATTGGATGTGCCGTGATCATACGCGTTCAATAATGTGTCCAAAGGGACGATCAAAGGAATAGTGGAGCAGCGACTGTTTCCGAGAAAGTTTCCAATCAGAATCTGACGTGACCCCTTGTTCCTATTTGCGATTTTCAGGCGACGTTCATGGCCAGTTCGAAGATTTGTTGCGCACATTTGACAGATGCGGATACCCACCCAATGCAAATTATCTCTTTCTAGGTGGGAAAATATTATTCTTGTTTCCAGACTGATTCTCAATGCCAATGTTGCAGGCGATTACGTTGACCGGGGAAAATTCTCGCTCGAAACGATCCTGTTGTTATTCTGCTATAAGCTCAAATATCCTCTCAACTTTTTCCTTCTTCGAGGGAATCATGAATGCGCGTCCGTAAATCGCGGTTTGTCGAGGGACCAAACCCATTTCCTCACTCCAAGTTTTAAAACTTTTCGTTTCTCGTCCCAGTTTACGGCTTTTATGATGAATGCAAACGGCGGTGTAATCTCAAAATTTGGAAAACTTTTACCGATGTGTTCAATTGCTTACCTGTCGCCGCAATCGTTGCGGGGAAAATATTTTGCGTGCATGGCGGCTTGTCTCCCAGCCTCATCTCGTAAGTGTGTTCAAGGATTCTCATTCCGTTTGTTTGACTTTCGCTGTTATTTTCAGCATGGACTATATACGAGCCATTCCGCGACCGAGCGAAGTGCCCGAATTCGGTCTTCTTAATGACCTATTATGGTCCGATCCAAGTGCATCTGCAGTCGATTGGGAAGATAATGATCGAGGTGTCAGCTACTGTTTTGGACCGAATATCGTCAGTGAATTTGTCACGAGGCATAATTTGGATTTGGTGGCTCGAGCGCATATGGTGGTGGAAGGAGGTGAGCGAGTGATTCTCTTTTTCTCACTTGCTAATCGAAATATCGTGCCAGGGTATGAGTTTTTCGCGGATCGTCAGCTTGTCACGATATTTTCAGCACCAAACTATTGCGGCGAGTTTGACAACAAGGGGGCGATTATGGGTGTTGATGAGAATTTGCTGTGCTCGTTTGGTAAAGCTGACTTTTTGTCAAGTCACCCGATTCCAGCTCAATTAATTTGCTTTTTTGAATGCAGAAATTCTTGAACCGCAGTTTACAAAGAAGGGACCGGGACGACGAACTTCAACCATGTTTAAAGGTGCGGGTGGAGGATGAAACAAGAAGGCGTTAACCTTGTGCAGAAGAGGCTTTCATGTTGTTGTTTTATTTGTTGGGGGTTCCGAGGTTGTTTTGGGATGAAAGCGGGAATTGTTGCATTTCCTTGACCTTTGAAAGTATCACTATTTGCGAAGTTACTCGTATGATCGATCGCATTGCACGACGCTGCTTTTGCGCACTGTGATGGATTTTTGGCTGTCGGCTTATAATGCCGGGTGTGGCAAAGCTGCTGACATTTGCAAACGACACACGAACAAAAAGTCTGCGATAATGGAGTTCATTGACATTGGTCTCCATGCTGTTGAAGTGCTTGCATTGCTCAGGGTCGGCATGCTGAGCAGCCGCAAGGAAGTGAATGGTAAGACCCAGCCACTGCTGTTAAAAGAGTCTGCTTTTGACTCTTGGCACTTATTCCCCGCATCAGAGGAGCATGCGCCGCTGCTTCCAAGCGATGGCGCTGACATTCCGTTCAATCTACCGTTTTCGATGGCATCGAAAGCTGGGATTGCGGGTGTTTGTTTGACGCTGCTGCTCGGAGTTTTCGCAAACTTCACCTTCAACGCCGTATTTTCGTCGGCTGCTTGGATGCTATCGGCGGTACTCGTTTCGAAATCGTGGAATTCGCTCGCAGCTGTCAAAGACGCTTTTCGAATCCGTTCGCTTTTGTTGGTGTTTCTGCTCTTTGCTGGAGCGTCTTCTGTCTCGTCTGCGTTGAAACTTGTCTCAACTGTGTTGTATCCTTCTGATGAAAGTAAAGCGTATCCACACTTGAACTTGTGGATCTTGTGGTCATCCTTGTTCCTCCAAATCGCGACTCTTTCAATGACTTGTTATCAAATCTCCTGCATCAACGATCATATTCTTTATCACGAAGAGGAAGCGATCCTACGCTCGGGAGCGAATCTTCCTGCTCCTGAACCAAAGGCAGTCACGTTCAGACACTTGTTTTCCATCGTGTTTTTCACTTGGGTGAATCCGTTGATCCGACGCGGCAATCGATCGCCAATTGTAATGCGAGACTTACCAGAACTGAATGATATGGACCATTCTGAAGTTGTTGTGAAACGATTCGAAAGCATACGGTATTCAACCAAGTCACCTTGGTCATGATGACACTAATTCTCGTTGAACTTTAGTGGGAAATACAAACACCTCGCAACAGCCATGTTCGCTACTGAATCTCGAGCAATTTTATTGCAGGTTTTATTTGGATTTCTGGCAAACTGTTTCTACCAAAGTGGGCCTTTGTTCCTTTACAAAATCACCGGTTTCATTGAACATCAAGGAGACGCACCACTTTGGGTTGGATTTCTGTATGCCTTTGCCTTTGGTATGTGCGCGTTCCTCGGAAAGTTGAGCAGCAACCACGCGTGGCATGTAGCGAGAAACCTGTCCATTCGAATGCGCGCTGTGCTTGTGAATGAAATTTACGCGAAAAGCTTGAAACGAATCCCTGCTGAAGCTTCGGCCGTGGGGAAGAGTGAAGATGGAGGTGCGGCGAGTGGTGGAGCGAGTTTGGGGAAAATCGTCACGCTCATGAGCACGGACACGGATACGATTCGTGATGGAGTCCCGGAATTATACGACATTTTTTTGATGCCATTCCAAATTGGGATTTGCATCTTTGGGCTGCTGCTGATTGCTGGGTGGAGTGCTTTAGTTGGCGTAGCTGTGATGGTTGCTTCTTTACCTGTGACGTACTGGAACTCCAAGTGGAATATTCGGGTTTATGGCAAATTAGTTGCGGCTCAAGACGCCAGAACGGGAGTCGTGAATGAAGTTTTGCAAGGAATCCGAATCATTAAGGTGCGGGTTCATGTGCAAGCTCTGTTTTCTTGATCTGACAGACTTCCGCGCGAACAGTACTTTGCTTGGGAAAAAATGTTCATTGAACGAATCAACCACGCTCGAGAGCGCGAACTTCAAACTCTTGTCAATCTCTTTCTTGTCGACGCCATCAACACTGTTCTCTTCCTTGGAACTCCGTTGCTCGTATCCTTCGTCACGTTGACAACCCTCACTCGATTTGCTGGTGTTCGTCTTGATGCGCAAACTGCTTTTACATGCATTGCCCTATTTGGGCAGTTGCGATATCCTCTGGCTGCGATGCCAGACATGATCTCCAACTTGTTCAAGCTCAAAGTCGCGTTTGGGCGAATCGAAAAGTTTTTGGATCAGCCGGAACTGGATTTATATGAACAGAGTGACGCTACGGCTTCGAATTCAACTACTGAGCACATTGGCTTTCGTAGTAGCTCTTTTAACTGGCATGCTTCCAGCTCTTCAATAGATGTTGGACGTAACATCTCAAAGGAAGAAAGCAGCACGTCTTCGTTCACTCTTCATAATTTAGATGTCGCGTTTCCAATTGGAGAATTGACAGTTATTTGTGGAGCAACGGGATCAGGGAAAAGCTCGCTCCTTCAAGCGCTGCTTGGTGAAATGAAGCGAATTTCAGGGGACTTGCATCGACCAAACGGAGCTGTTTCTTACGTTGCACAAACAGCCTGGATTCAAAACGCGAGTATTCGAGAAAATATTGCATTTGGAGAGCCATTTGATCTTGCTCGATACAACAAAGTTGTGAAAGCATGTGCTCTGGTAAAAGATTTGACGGTCTTGGAATCAGGCGATTTGACTGAAATTGGTGAAAAAGGTGATCTCTTAATAGAAAGGGTCTTAACTTCTTGTTACTCAGCGTCATCTTGTTTTACTCCTTTATCAGGAATCAATCTCAGTGGCGGTCAAAAGCAAAGAATATCGCTTGCACGGGCGTTGTACTCATCCGCGCGTTATATCCTTCTGGACGATCCATTGTCTGCTGTCGATGCACCCACCGCGCGCCACTTGTTCTTGCACGCTGTTTGTGGACCTCTCATGAAAGGAAGGACCGTACTACTTGTCACACATGCCATATCACTTGTTCTCAGCGAACAAAGCACGGCTCAGTATTTGGTCGTGATGGCTTCTGGCTCAGTCGCTGCTGCTGGACCTGTCAATGTGCTTTTGTTGGACCCGGCTGTCTCTGAAATGCTTGGACTGTCGAACCAGAATGACACTCCCAGTTTGTCTGGAACACCTCGAATCGTGCCTGTGGAAGATTCGCTGGAAGACACTGACGAGAAAAATCTGTTGCATGACCTACAGCAACGGAGCAACTGTCGCAAACGCGCGCAAAATTGTAAGCGAGGAGCATAAAGCGATCGGGTCTATGAAAGTACAATACTACAAACTATACTTTCTGCAAGCAGGTGGTGTTCTTTTTGTTGCGTTCTTTATTGGGTTCAATGTGTTGGATCGAGCAGTCAGGTTTTACAATGATTATTGGATCAAAATATGGGCGGACGCCTATAAACCAGTGAAAGGTCCTGCAACTGGATATGTGGATTCATTTATGGTGTTGCAACACGTGGCGAGAAGAGATGCAGGAATTGCCCTCGTCAATTTGCCATTTTCCGCAGAACATGGGAATTCGACAGTATCGGCCCCAGTTGATGTCGACTATTACGTGAAAGTATACGGGCTGATTGGCTTGAGTTGGATTGTGATCGTTTTGACAGGTGCGCCGCGTTCCTTTTGCTTCAGAGTTCTCACCACTGATCGAAGCGTATTTTTGCAGCATTTGTTGTGCGTAGTTTGGGGTCGTATATTGCCTCAAAGAGGTTCCACAGTCGCTTGATCCACCGCGTTGTACACGCTCCAATGCGGTTCTTTGACACGACTCCTGTTGGTCGAATCCTCAATCGCACCACGAAGGACATTTCCGATATCGACAATCATCTTATGAAAGTGCTCAAAAGCTTGACAGGAGCAGTGATGGATGTGAGCTCAATTATCACCCGTTTCTCTTTCATAAATCCTATTGATTCTTTGCCTGTTTCAAAAACCAGGCACTCACTGTGCTGATTGTCGTTTTTACAATCACACCAATCTTTGTGTTTTCCCTTGTACCAATTGTGTTTGTGTACATATCGGTGGCAAGTCGGTTCCTGGCATGCCAGCGAGAAATGAAGCGGCTCGATTCCATCACCGCCAGCCCCATTTACTCAATGTTCAGTGAAACTCTAACGTAAGTTTCGTATTCAGGATTTCCAAATCTAACTTCATAATGAAGCGGCGCATCCACAATCAGAGCGTACGGGTCCGACATCCGGTTCAAAAAGGAAAACATGAAGCGTGTAGACACAAACCACCGCGCGTACATCTACATGTACGCAACCAATCGATGGTTTTCCTCTCGAATCGCGTTAATTGGGGGTGTTGTGGTTCTCGCGGGTGCATTGGGCACGATGGCAATGAAAGATGTGATTGGCGCGGGTCTTGCTGGTTTGAGTCTGTCGTGGACAATTTCGTTCAGCGATTATCTTGTTTGGATCGTGAGAGTGTATTCTGGGACTGAGATGGTGAGGCTTGAGATATTGAAATGACACAGTTATTTAACCTTGGATTCAGAGAATGAATGCAGTCGAACGCGTGAGTGAATATTCAGAAATCGAGCAAGAGGGAGCCTTCATTATAGAAGAGAATCGAGCACCACTTAATGTAATGAATGATAATTTTGAAACTAAGCTGAGCCTTCACACTAACCATCTCTTTCATTCAGTGGCCGAGCAAAGGCTCTATCAAAGTGTCAAATCTTGAAATGCGATATGCGCCAGACCTCCCTCCAGTATTGCACAACATCTCCTTTTCGGTGAAAGGAGGTGAAAAGGTGGGCATCGTCGGAAGAACAGGCGCAGGCAAGTCTTCACTCTCTCTGTCGCTTTTCCGAATCGTGGAAGCTACTCAGGGAGCAATATACATCGATGGAATCGACATTGCCACACTTGGATTGTTTGACCTGCGATCGAGAATGACCATGATTCCGCAGGATCCGGTGCTTTTTGCCGGAACCATTCGATCGAACCTGGATCCCTTCAATTTGTACGATGATGCGGCAGTCTGGTCTTGCTTGAAAGATGTCAAGTTTTTCGAAAGTATGCAATCAAAAGGGTTGTCTCCCAGATCGAGCGTCGAAACCTTGGGTTCAATTGCCATTGGAGATAATTCTCGTGAAAAAGGATTGGACACGGCTGTTTCTGAAGGTGGCGGCAACTTTTCGCAAGGGCAACGGCAGTTGCTTTGTCTTGCGCGAGCGATGCTTAAATCCTCCACAGTAACCTTGTTTGACGAAGGTATATGGTTCTTGCTGAAGCGAAAATTGATTGTTAACTTGTATTCTTCATATTTTAGCCACTGCGTCTGTCGACAATGAAACTGACGCAAATATCCAGCGTATTGTCCGGGGTCCATCGTTTGCGAATACAACTGTCCTATCCATCGCGCATCGGTTGCGAACAGTGATCGATTACGACAAAATTTTGGTGTTGGACCATGGACGCGTTGCGCAGTTCGGAACTCCCAGCGAGTTGATTCAAAGAGACGGAATCTTTAGGAGCATGTGCATTGAGACTGGTGATGTTGAGGCTCTTTTGGAGGCTGCTACTCTTTCAAGTGGTGCCAAATGTGTGATTTGACCACGCAGTTTCTCAATAAATGGCACATGTTCTAATTGAGTCGGCAGATTACTTTTGTTATTTTTCAAAACTATTTCGCGTGTTTTACAACGCGCTGTGATTCCAAGAGCCGTGATGATGCCGAGATTTCATGGCATAATTGCGTCACGACCCACTTGCGACCCTATGTATTATACACCTCCTTTCGTGCCCACCTTTTTCATCCACAATGCTTGCGCTTCCATTTCGGCATGGGTTCTTGACCAAGCCAGGTGCCGGAAATCATCCGAGGCGTTAGTAACAGTCCAGGCTGTTACGCCTCCATTTAGTGTGGTCCAATGTCTCTTTCTTGGATATGCATGAATGTTGGTTATTTGGCGTGCGCTGCTGTCGCCCTGTTGTCGGGGTGTGGCAAAGCTGCTGACATATGACATGAACAAAAACTTTTGAAGAATGGAGTTCACCGACGTTGCTCTCCATGCTGTTGAAGTGCTTGCGTTACTCAGGCTCAGTATGCTGAGCAGTCGTAATGAAATGAATGGTAGGGGGCCGACCAATGCGGCCAGAAGAACTTGGCTCTGACTCCTGATACTTGCTCCCCGCATCAGAGGAGCATGCGCCGCTGCTTCCCACCGATGGAGATGACATTCCGTTCAATCTCCCGTTGTCGTTCGCATCGAAAGCTGGAATCGCAGCCGTTTGTTTGACGTTGCTCCTAGACATTTTCGCAACCTCCTTCAGTATCAGTGCCGTATTCTCGTGCGCTACTTGGTTGATTTCGGCAATTCTTATTTCGCAGTCTTGGAATTCGTTCGCAGCTGTCAAAGACGCTTTTCGAATCCGTTCTCATTTGTTGGCGCTTCTGCTCTTTGTTGGAGCGTCTTCTGTCTCGTCTGCGTTGAAAGTTGTCTCAGCTGTGTTGTATCCTTCTGATGAAAGTAAAGCGTATCCACAATTGAACTTGTGGATCTTGCGGTCATCCTTGTTCCTCCAAATCGCGTCTCTTTCAATGACTTGTTACCAAATCTCCTGCATCAACGATCATATTCTTTATCACGAAGAGGAAGCGATCCTACGCTCGGGAGCGAATCTTCCTGCTCCTGAGCCAAAGGCAGTCACGTTCAGACATTTGTTTTCCATCGTGTTTTTCACTTGGGTGAATCCGTTGATCCGACGCGGCAATCGATCGCCAATTGTAATGCGAGACTTACCAGAACTGAATGATATGGACCATTCTGAAGTTGTTGTGAAACGATTCGAAAGCATACGGTATTCAACCACGTCGCCTTGGTCATGATGAAACTAATTCTCGTTGAACTTTAGTGGGAAATACAAATACCTCGCAACAGCCATGTTTGCTGCCGAATCGTGGGCAATGATTTCGCAAATTTTGTTTGGACTGTTGTCAAACTGCTTCTATCAAAGCGGCCCGTTTCTCTTGTACAAAATCACTGGTTTCATCGATCACCAAGGAGACACACCACTTTGGGTTGGATTTTTATACGCATTTGCTTTCGGAATGTGTTCATGCCTTGGCAAGTTGAGCAGCAACCATGTGTATCATATTTCAAGAAAGTCTTCGATTCGAATGCGCGCTGTGCTTGTGAATGAAATATATTCAAAAAGTCTGAGAAGAATTCCAGCAGAGTCAGCGGTAAAAGCGGGCGAGGAAGTTGGTTCAGAGAGTGGTGGGGCAAGTTTGGGAAAAATCGTGACGCTGATGAGCACTGACACGGACACTATCCGTGAGGGCGTACCGGAATTGTACGACCTCGTTTTGATGCCAGTGCAGATTGGTATTTGTATCTTTGGGTTGTTGATGGTGGCTGGTTGGAGTGCGTTGGTTGGTGTGGCTGTCATGGTTGCGTCTCTACCAGTGACATATTGGAACTCCAAATGGAATATTCGAGTGTATGGAAAACTGATTGCGGCCCAAGACGCGAGAACTGGAGTCGTGAATGAAGTTTTGCAAGGAATTCGAATCATTAAGGTTTGTTCTTGACCCCTTCAAGTTCTTGCCAACTGATGCTGTTCTCGATTTCACAGTATTTTGCGTGGGAAAAGATGTTCATCGAACGAATCAACGAAGCTCGAGAGCGGGAACTTCGAACCCTTGTGAATCTATTCATTGTTGATGCCATCAACACGGTTCTATTTCTTGGAACACCTCTGCTAGTGTCCTTTGTCACCTTAGCGTCTCTCACACGCTTTGCGGGTGTTCGCCTTGATGCGCAGACGGCCTTCACATGCATTGCCTTGTTTGGGCAGCTGCGATACCCTCTTGCGGCTTTACCAGACATGATCTCCAATGTGTTCAAACTTCAAGTCGCATTTACTCGAATTGAGGCATTTTTGGATCAACCAGAACTGGATTTGTACGAGCAAGGAGCCAATGCTTCGAGTTCAGACGTGGAGCAAGTCGGATTCCGCAGCAGCTCTTTCAACTGGCATGCTTCCAACTCTTCAATAGATGACAGTGGAAATATCTTAAAGGAGGAGAATAGCACGTCTTCGTTCACTCTTCAAAACATGAATGTCAAGTTTCCAGTCGGAAGCTTGTCAGTGATATGTGGCGCAACCGGGTCCGGAAAAAGCTCGCTGCTTCAGGCACTCCTCGGCGAAATGAAACGAATTTCAGGGGACTTGTATCGAGCGAATGGCGCCGTGTCTTATGTTGCTCAAACGGCTTGGATTCAAAATGCGAGTGTTCGAGAAAACATCACGTTTGGGGAGCCGTTTGATCTCGCTCGATACAACAAAGTTGTGAAAGCTTGCGCTTTGGTAAAAGATTTGGCGGTCTTAGAGTCCGGCGACTTGACTGAAATTGGTGAAAAAGGTGATGTTCGAACAAATGAGAAGCAGACATCCTTTCTCACATCCACCGTCTCTTTTTGTTAGGAATCAACCTCAGCGGCGGCCAAAAGCAAAGAATATCGCTTGCACGCGCGCTGTACTCTTCCGCACTTTTCGTGCTTTTGGATGATCCTTTGTCTGCAGTTGATGCACCCACAGCTCGCCATTTATTCTCCCACGCCGTGTGCGGACCGCTCATGAAAGGTCGAACCGTGTTACTCGTCACGCATGCTACTTCGCTTGTTCTCAGCGAACAAAGTACGGCTCAGTACTTAGTCGTCATGGCGTCAGGTTCCGTAGCTGCAGCAGGCCCTGTTCTTGAGCTCTTACTGGATCCGTCTGTCACTGAAAAGATTGGAATATCGAACCAAAATGATACACCCACTTCAACCCCGCGTATTGCGTCTGTGGAAGATTCGTGTGAAGAAACGGAGGAGGATAATCTGCTCCATGATTATAGCAACGGCGCAACGATTGCAAACGCGCGCAAGATTGTCAGCGAAGAGCATAAAGCTATAGGGTCCATGAAAGTGCAGTATTATAAGTTGTACTTTCTGCAAGCTGGTGGTCTACTGTTTGTTGTGTCATTTATTGGCTTGAACGTGTTGGATCGTGCGGTACGGTTTTACAACGATTATTGGATCAAGATTTGGGCAGACGCGTATAAACCAGTTGTGGGATCTTTAACTGGATATGTGGACTCCTTTGTGCTGTTGCAACAGCTATCGAAAAGGGATGCAGGAATTGCAGCGCTAATTACCCCATCCGCCTGGGCGAATGGAAATTCAACGAAACCAACGCCAGTCGATGTCGATTATTACGTGAAAGTATATGGACTGATCGGAATAGGGTGGCTTGCGATTGTTCTGGCAGGTGATTGATTTGTAAAATTAGTGTGTGCATGTGCCGCTGATGATTTACGTCTCTCCAGCTTTCTTCGTTAGTAGCTTAGGCTCCTATATTGCTTCCAAGCGGTTTCATGGTCGCCTGATTCACCGAGTTGTTCATGCCCCTATGCGCTTTTTTGACACGACACCCATCGGCCGAATCCTGAATCGAACCACGAAAGACATTTCCGAAATTGACAACAACATTATGAAAGTCATCAAGAGTTTGACTGGAGCCGTGATGGATGTGAGGGCCAAAGAGTCACCACACCGTCAATTGTCTCATTTTTTTTATTTTTCAAAAAACTAGGCGCTCACTGTCTTGATTGTTGTATTCACAATCACACCTATCTTTGTGTTTTCTCTGGTACCGATCATTTTTGTTTACATCTCGGTAGCAAGTCGGTTTTTGGCGTGTCAACGAGAAATTAAGCGTCTTGACTCTATCACTGCCAGTCCCATTTATTCAATGTTCAGCGAAACTCTTGCGTAAGTTACACATGTGGCTGTTGGAAAGAGAAAGAACTGTTTCTTATTTTCCCATCCATCTGTTCTCAGTGGCGCATCGACCATCCGAGCGTATGGTGCAGATCCCCGCTTCAAGAAAGAGAGCATGAAACGAGTGGACACAAATCATCGTGCATTTATCTACATGTACGCCACAAATCGATGGTTTTCCTCTCGAATTGCGTTGATTGGAGGTATGGTTGTCCTCGCCGGTGCATTGGGCACTATGGCGATGAAAGATGTGATTGGCGCGGGTCTTGCTGGTTTGAGCTTGTCTTGGACAATTTCGTTCAGCGATTATCTTACGGTTATTGTGAGAAAGTACTCTGGGATTGAGATGGTGAGAGATGCTTTATGTGATGTGTTTGGTTATTTTTTGCTAACCTCTGAATTCAGAGGATGAATGCAGTTGAACGCGTCAATGAATACTCAGAAATTGACCAAGAGAGAGCTTTTCATTATCGAAGAAAATCGAGCACCGCCCAATGTAACGATCCAACAATTAGAAACTAAACCATCTCACTGAACCATACTTTAATTCAGTGGCCGAGCAAAGGCTCAATCCAAGTGTCAAACCTTGAGATGCGATACGCACCAGACCTTCCTCCGGTATTGAATAACATCTCCTTTTCGGTGAAAGGAGGTGAAAAGGTGGGCATTGTCGGAAGGACAGGTGCAGGCAAATCTTCACTCTCTCTGTCGCTTTTCCGAATCGTGGAAGCCACACAGGGAACAATTTGCATCGATGGAATCGACATTGCCACACTTGGTTTGTTTGACCTGCGATCGAGAATGACCATGATTCCCCAAGATCCAGTCCTGTTTGCCGGAACCATTCGATCAAATCTAGATCCTTTCAATTTGTACGATGATGCGGCAGTCTGGTCTTGCTTGAAAGATGTCAAGTTTTTCGAAAGTATGCAATCAAAGGGTTGTCTCCCAGATCGAGCGTCGAAACCTTGGGTTCAATTGCCATTGGAGATAATTCTCGTGAAAAAGGATTGGACACGGCTGTTTCTGAAGGTGGCGGCAACTTTTCGCAAGGGCAACGGCAGTTGCTTTGTCTTGCGCGAGCAATGCTTAAATCTTCCACCGTAACTGTTTTTGACGAAGGTGCCTTGTTTTGCAGAAGCCAGAATCACTTTTTGTAACTGCTCATTATTTTAGCCACTGCGTCTGTCGACAATGAAACGGACGCAAACATTCAGCGTATTGTCCGGGGTCCATCGTTTGCGAATACAACTGTCCTATCCATCGCGCATCGGTTGCGAACAGTGATCGATTACGACAAAATTTTGGTGTTGGATCAAGGACGCGTTGCGCAGTTCGGAACTCCGAGCGAGTTGATTCAAAGCGACGGAATCTTTAGGAGCATGTGCATTGAGACTGGTGATGTTGAGGCTCTTTTGGAGGCTGCTACTCTTTCAAGTGGTGCCAAATGTGGGCTTTGATCTCACAGTGTCATCAATAAATGGCACACAATTGAGTTATTCATTCAGTCATCTAATTTCTTAGTCACATGGAAATTTCGAAGGTTATTCCACGTGTTCCATAACGCGCTCTGCAAGAGCTGTGATCGTGAGGGCCGGGTTGATGCCGAGACTTCTTGGCACAATAGCGCCGCATACGACATACAACCCTTTGTATACACCTCCTGTTGCGCTGTTATATAGAGCACCTTTGTCATTGACAACCCCCGTCTCCACGGAGTCACCCATGCAGCACCCGCCCAACGAATGCACACTGACAGTGCGATTCATTTGCGCAATCACTGGATTCGGGATAAAATAGTCCTGTCCCGCATGATCACCCACCTCCTTCATCTTTTCATTTCCAAGGGGGTAATTTTTCTGCGACCGCCATCCAGGCCACGACATATCCAAAAGTCCAGTCGTTTCATCCAACGTCATTGTCCCAGATTTACGCGAATCATCATGCGACATGACGAGGAATGTTTGGAAATGGTCCACATCATTTCGATCATTGTCAACTTCATTGTCGAGAACCCATTGCCGCATTGCATCCATAGCTTCCTTTGGATCCGTTTCGAGAAGATTTGTGAGTTGCAGGACAGAGTTGAACAGCGCCTTTGTTGCGAAAGGCACTGAGCAGTCTTCAATGACGAGTTGCTTGGAGAGCAGATCCTCCATGTCTGCGATTTGCCGACTTTCTGGTGTGCTAAACAGAGTGGTGGTGGGATCCGCAGGCTTTAAATGAAGCGTTTCGAGCGCTTTGGAAACAAGGCCGTCGATTGCAGTTTGGGCAGTGCTAGCAGTGTCCATGAGTTTGTGCATGACGTACTTTGAAGGAGACTTTGTCATTGTGAATAACGCGGCTGGATTCCGTGCTTCGTTGATTTTGGCAACACTCGTAATGCAAGGTCCAGGAGAGCGATCCGGAGTTTGATCTTGGTTTTTGTAAGACGGGTTTCCGAATGTTGCAATCGGTTTCGCAACTCCCACTGCGGCTCCGATAGAATCCCCGTTGCCAGAATAGCCTTTTCCAAGCATTTTCGACAGCGATAAAGCTGTGGATCTCAGCAGAATTTCGGTAGATCCCATGGCTCCGGCGCCCAGGAAAACTCGGCGTGTTTTGATGAAGCGTTCTGTTTCGTGCCTGTCTTCTGTGGATGTGTATGCCACAACCCAAACGTCCTCAAGAGCAGGATCCGGGTCGATGCGTAGGACCGTCACTTCTGTGTATATTCTGGCACCCAGTTTCCACGCCGTTGCCAGCAGGGTTGTGTTGAGCGCGCCTTTTGCGCCAGTGTTGCATCCAGTCACACAGTTGCCGCACAGGTTGCACGCAGGCTTCACAAACCCGGCGTCGTTTAGCGTATCCTCGAAAGTGACTGCGAGAGGTGTCTTTTCAAACTGAATCCAATTGTCCGTGACGCCCGCAATCGTTGTTTCGCGGAGGCGTTCCAGCTTGGGCAGCGGTCTGTAAGTGTCAGGGTACGTGGACACTTTCAAGGCGCTGCGTGCTCGATCGTAGAACTTGTCGAATGCACGGTGGCCGTCTTGGTCGAGCTCAAACTCATTTTTGAGTGCGCGCGGCCAGCGATGGGACTTGAACACAAGTTGGTTGGGCTCGATCATGACCGAGGCGTTGATGAGAGAACCTCCGCCAAGTCCGCAACCTGGACACGAGAGATGTTAAGTATCCTCGATGGATGGGGGCCAAGCAACAGATCAGATCACCATTCACTGTCACTAGATCCTCAAAGATGCGCACGTCAAACAGTCCGTCCCTATTGAGCCATTCTCTCGAACGTAACCGAACTCCAATCTCTTCTACTGCTTCGGCAGTTGTCTGGGGAAATGACCCCGGGAGCCACTCGCGTCCTCGCTCGAGCACAGCGACTCGCTTCGGGCCGTGGCTCTGCAGGAAGCGCACGGCAGCAGTGGACGAGCCGTAGCCGCTGCCGACCACAACGGCGTCCAGGATGTCAGCGTCAAGGTGGGTGTTTGAATTGATGGTAGTGGAGATGGCTTGCATTTTTGATGCCAATAATTTCACGATCTGCGGTCACAAAACGTGTTTGATTGAGATGTTCAGATGTTGTTGGGAATATCAAGCAGCAATTTTTTGAGGTTTGCAAGTCACTATGGCGGAGTGGTTAACGCGTCAGACTTGAAATCTGATATCCTCTGGATGCGCAGGTTCAAACCCTGCTGGTGACGCTTCTTTTCTTATTCTTGCGTCCATTTTACCCTTAGTAACGTCTGCGTGCAGCATCGAGTATGTTTTTTGTTACTTTTTAGTGTGCATGACCGCCCAGTGCGGGCAGCACACGCGATCTATCCTTTGGTTACATTTACCCACGCACAAACAGGGGTTCCACAATGCGGTTGAGTGTTGGCCATACACCACATACATTATGCTGAGCTCACTTTTGCTATTCTTCTTGTGAAGCGATACACGAGCGTCCTTGGAGAAGGCATCCTTTTTTTTTTTTTTTCGTGAAACAAAACATTTCTGGAAATCATTCCCCAAAACATGCCACCACAGACAAATGTACGCTTCGGGATGCTGCCGCCAGACGGAGACTCCTCGTTTACAGCCGTACTGAAAGGGGACCGCTCGTATGTGGACAAGTCCATGTTCATTGCCGCAATCATCTAAACCACTGCAAGAGTCAACGTCATTCTTCGTCCACGCCGATTTGGAAAGTCAATGAACCTGACCATGCTCAATGCATTCTTTGGACTGGTGAATTGTGCAGCAAAGCGACGCTGCTTCCGCGGCTTGTTGATTGAGAAGAATCGGCCAGATCTATTTGCGGATGATGGGCCATTCGGAAGGTGTCCTGTCATCTTGCTTGATCTGAAGGTACGTTCGTTTTGGAGTTGGGTCATCATCTTCCGGTGACTCATTGGTGTTTTGTTGTGCAACTAGAGTATCTGCGGAAGTACATGGGACGAGATGATTGGTGACATTCACCATCTCGTTGCACGAACGTATGATTTCTTGGGAGTCAGAACCTTGATGAACGCTCTTTTCCGCCGTATCAGATCAAGGGATATATCAGTTGACCCATCCACCCTTGCAGAGAGTCTCCGAAAGTTGACTGAACTCCTCACTCAGCATCGTGGCCAACCGTGCATCGTTCTTGTGGATGAATACGATACCCCGTTGACGCGTGCTCACTCTGCCCCGCTGGAATCTGCTCTACCTCCCAACTTTTCCCCTCCTGGGGAATTCTTTCTCGATGCAAGGGACTTCTTAGGAAAAATGTTTGCAGCACTGTTGAAAGTACTTGAGTAATTTATATTCTGTGCGGCCAACAAACCAGGGAAATGACGACAATCTTCACATGGCAGTGCTGGTTGGAATTCTTCGTGTAGCCGGGTCGGACTTTCTTTCTGGGCTCAACAATGTGAGGGTTTTTACATTGGCAGACCCCACATTCTCGGACAAATTTGGATTCTCGGAGAAAGAAGTGGAGCTACTGCTGCGAAAACACCAACCTCGTTTGGATCTGGCAATGGTGAAGTCGTTATACAACGGATACGAAACTGTGAATGGTATGGCCCTGTTTAATCCTTGGTCCATCATTTCCTTGTGTGCGACTGGGGAACTTGAAAACCATTGGTTTGAGACGGGTATGTCTGTTTTATCATGTTTCCATTGCTGAATTCTTCGCTGAACAACCTTGCAGGAAGACCACGATTAAAACGCTGTTTTCATTCCAAGGTCAAGAATTCAAAGATCTTGTATCTGCTCATTTTGGAGACAGAATCGGCCAAGTGCTGGAATACCTCTCACAATCAATAACTCCTTGCGATATGACTCACTGTCGTCAGATCTTGAAGATGTTGACGTTTGTGCGCTACTGCATTTTTCTGGGTACTTGGCCAACGAAGTCATGGGAACTACTAAATTCCGAACATGGAGATCGCATCTGAATGGTTGAGTTGGGTCTTGCCGAAAAACATTCAACCGTTTCCGTCAATCATCAGATTTCTTCTTGATGGAGATATCCCAAACTTTGCCGACGCACTGCATGGCATTATTGCCAACAGTTTTTCGTAATTCAATGACGGTTCGAATGCTGGAAACCCTTTGGAAGCATTTTATCGCGTGTTTGTCCTTGGTCTCCTTGTTTCAGCGAGCGATTTCAGGTACGATATTGAGTCAAACGCAGAAGCCGGAAGTGGCCAGTTTGGTCTGGTAATTCACCCACAGCAACATCTTCCAATAGCTTCGCTTGCAATCATCATTGAATTCAACGTTGCTGGTGAAGCAGAAGAAGCGCGTGCCGCGGCGAGGCGGGGAATGAAGCAAATCCGCGAAAAGAAGTATCGTGCGAGATTCGGAGAGTGTAAGAATATTTGCGAGATTGGTATTGGACTCAATGGAGAGTCGTGCTTTGTGGTTGGAAAGCGCGTGAAGAAGATCGATGGGGTTTGGAACGTCGTAGCGACAAGTGCGTGAAAATCAATAAATGCCCTTCTCTTGTCATGGCTGTTGCACCAAAGAATCATGCAATGATTGTCGTTATCGAAAAAGAAGAGGTTATTCTTTTTCGCGTTGAATTTTTTCATGTTTATGTAAATTCGGGAAACCATTACCTTGACTTAAAACGTCAACCAATGAAACGGGCTTTGCCTCGTTCTGCCTCAGCCGTATCAAACTGTCGTCGCCAGGGGGTCATTAGAGGCAACACTACGCAGGTCGAAAAGAGTCTCCCACAATCCACCAGTTGCTTGATTGCGCTTGAGTACATCAAACTGAATAATCACCAACTAATAGGGCACCATTCCGGAAGGTTCTATGACAAAAAACGGATGTTTATTGCATTGCTCGCGCAACGGATTTAAATCCAGCGCTTGCGTTTCAATGTGTCGTTATTTTCTGTATTTTTTGAGAAACATGATGGAAATCGATCCAACAATCATGCCACTGGCAAGTGTGCGCTTTGGAAAGCAGGTACCAATCGGATACTCCTCATTCAGGGTCGCATTGAAGGATGGACGCACATTCGTGGACAAGTCCCTGCTCATTCTTGAAGTCATTGACGCTGCACCAAAAGTCATCCTCATCTTGTCCTCCCCGATTTGGAAATTCAATGCGTCTGTCCATGCTCAAGGTATTCTTTGAAATCGCTGTGGACCGTAAAGGCGTGGTGCACCTTGAAGCAAATCTAAGCCTCTTCGAAAACCTGCTGGTAAAACAGATGGATCCTGCGTTGTTTGATGCCAAGGGACCATTTGGGATTGACCTGGCGGTATGTTTGCTTTGGCGTTGTGTTAGATTGCTGTCTCATGCTTGCATGGCAACTATCAGGAGGTTGAGGTAACGATATGCTTACTTGCATTCGCGCTCTACTTGCTGATACATACTCAAGCTTCGGCTACCTTCTTGAGAGTGATGCCCTTGATGACGATGAAAACGCCCTGTTCCGCCGTATCAAGTCGAACGATGATTATGTTAACGTAGCCAACCTTCAATTCAGTCTGAAGTGGTTGACCCAGTTCCTCACTCGACACCACGGCGAACCGTGTGTCGTTTTGGTGGATGAGTACGACTACCCGTTGGCGTGTGCCCAATCTGCCCTGTTAGAATCGGACCTCTCTGCAGACCATGTCCCTCCTGGAGAATTCTTCCGATCTGCGAGGGGCTTCTTTGGAGGGTTGTTCAGTGCGCTGCTGAAGGTGTTAAGAGACTAAACTCTGTGTATGTGCTATTTAACCTCATTTGGCATAAAAATTAGGGAAACAATGATAACCTTTTTAAGGCAGTGTTGGTTGGAGTGATTTTGTCCAAGCCAGACTTTCTATCTGGGCTCAACAATATCGGCGTTCACACATTGGCCGACCACGAATTTTCGGACAAGTTCGGATTCACCGAGAAGGAAGTGGAGCTGTCGCTGCAGCAACATCAACCTCGCTTGGATCAGACAAAGGTGAAGTCGCTGTATGGCGGATGTCAGACAGTGGATGGTTTGTCCCTGTATAATCCTTGGTCCATCATTTCCGTGTGTGCGACCGGGGAACTTGAAAACCATTAGGTTAACACGGGTATATTTCTATCACTATGTTTCGTTGTTTCTTTCATTGCCGAATGACTTCACAGGAAGCACAAGCGCGGTTAAAGCGTGCCGGACACAAATTTGTGGTCAAGCGTCAGATGGAATAACTCGCACAATCAATAAATCTTTGCAACATGACACACTGTCGTCAGTTGTTCCAGAAGCTGATGTTTAAATGCTGTTGTACTTAACCGTTTAATTGGCTGACAAGACCAAAGACACGGATGAAGTGGAAAGACGCGCACTGTATGAAATTCGTGACAAGATTGTGAGATGGGTTTCGGATTCAAGGGAAGGGATTGCGCTGAGCAGTTTCGACGTTAAAATCTTACGTATTCAGTTTGATCACGTCTTTTTTGCATGCCGCGAAGTGAAAGACAGCTGCCAAGTGACGGAATATTCGAAAAGTAAATGACGCAATAATTTCCAACATTCAGCACGGACCTATGACAAACACGGATATTTTATTGCATTGCTTGTACAGGGACCAAATCTAGCGCTTTCGTTCAGCATTCCATTTGTAAACGGGCAGACCCTGCTTGTCAACCCCTACTTTTTTCTTGGAGCCTTTGCCCTGTTGGAAACATGAGGTAAATACCAGCGCTGGGCGATGAAATGGAGAGACACAAACCATTAAATTCTTCTGCATGTCCTTCTCCATTTGCAGCTTTCTCAATTGCTCCTCCCTCTTCTCACGCGACACAAGCTCCCTTTCTGCCTTTAATTTTTTGCGGTTGAGCCGTTTGAGCATTTCGGCCTTGTACAATGCTTCTTCGGACTCTGTGTCGATTGTTTGATTCGGTGAAATGCGCGTGCGATTGTGCCGTACTTTGAGCTGATCTTCGGTCGTTTGGAAATGTTTGACGGGGTCGAAATTTTTGACTGCAGTGGCCAGATGTTTAGTGCGCAATTTTACTGCTTCATTCGATGCGATTTTACCTTCTTTTTCAGATTCGACAAAGATGGTGTGCGATGGCTGTTTTGTGGTTGTTTGTGTTTCGGGGCTCGCTTCTTCCATCTCTGCGTCACTGCCGTCAAATTCGTTGTCCTCATCTGAACCTTCGATTTCTTTCAGTTCAGAATCGTCGCTTGGTTGAATATGTTTGAGGGATTGAAGCCGTTCCATTTTCTGCAATGCGTGGTCAACATAAGCGCACACCTCAATCGCAAAACCAAGTGAACATACTTTCAGATTCACGGACCGCTGGTAATGAATATAATTCTGATCCTGCGTCCTCAACAATGCCAACTCATCCTTCGAAAACGCCTTCTCCCTGCCCGCAAGCACATGCACACCTTTGTTGGTCTTTGCATTCACCATTTGGAAATAAAACTCGTCCTTGTTGCGCATGACGGCTTTCTGTCGAAGCGCTGCGAGTCGCTTTTGTTTTGATTTGAAGTCGGTTGCGCGTTCAATGTAGTCCTTCTTCTTTTCGAGGAGTCCCAGCCGTTGCCGGGCGGCTGGCTGGGATCGCTCTTTGTGTGCCTTGCGAGGAGCGGCTTTCCTTGGTTCAGATTATATGGTCAGCTTTGTGAGGTGGGAGAGCATTGGTGGAGTAACGAGAGGTCTGGGTACCGGATGGACGAGGCAACCTTCATTCGTTGTTGGGATTTACGTAAAAAATAAAAAAGAAAGAAAGCAGTGAGACATTTTATTCCCTTATCTCCACAGTTCAACTAGAAACGAACGATGCGCGTCATAATGTTCTCGGGCATCGCAGAAACGCCCTTCAAAATTGCGTCAATGTCAGTTTCTGCATTCACCTCCAGATCCGCAGTCAAGTACGCAATGTTGCCCTTCGAGTCGCAGATTTGCTTCTCAATGTTGCAATCTGACAAGAGCTTGTTTACTTGCTGTTATTTGACAAAAAAGAGGGAATGTAAGCGTCCAGACTGCCATAAAATAAAAAACCCAAACCTTCAACACGCCTGGAACATTGTGATGTACGTTCACAACGCGCACAGATTTTGCACTCGTCACTGGTCGCAAATCCACTTCGGGGAAGTTAACAGATCCCAAAGTCATTCCGGTGCGCAGGAATTTCACGAGTGCAGTCGCGACTTCAACACCAATGGCACTCTGCGCTTCTTCCGTGGAACCACCAATGTGTGGGGACAGGATGGTGTTTGGAGAGTTTCTTAGCGGGCTGTCAAAGTTCTTGCCGTTTGAGAACGGCTCGACTGGGAAGACATCCTACAAAAAAAACAACTGGATTAGGATCTGCATTCTGTTGTGTCGCAAATTAGTCGTTGTACCACAGCAGCACCAGACAAATGTCCTGACTTGAGTCCATTCGCGAGAGCCGGGATATCAACCTGCGAAACCCGTTAATGACGTCGGATCTCTTACCCAGTTCGGGGTAAAACATAGCTCAACAGATACATACCACCGTTCCTCTACTCGCATTGATCAAAAATGCGCCCTTCTTCATGGCGCTAATTTCTTTGGTTGTGATCATGTTTTTGGTTTCAGGCGTTTCTGGAACATGCAACGACACAAAGTCGGAGCCCTTCAACAGTTCTTCGAGCGACTTCGCGGGAAGAGCCGTTCCAAGCTGATCAAACACAAACAAAGATTGAGTCACCAAGTTTTCTCATTACATGTCGAGAAAAACTCACAGGAAATCGTTGGTTCACATCAAAGAACCGCACAACCATTCCCATGGATTCGGCGATAACTGACAATTGGCTACCAATGTGTCCGTATCCAACGATTCCCAACTGCTTTCCTTTGATTTCGTGGGCCACGGCTTTTGAATTCGTCTTTGAAATCCAAATCGCGCAATGCATCAGAAAGAATCACCGTTTAGATGGAACTTCTCATTTTGCATGCAAAAAACCAAAACGCACGCACCTTGTTCCAAAGACCATTGTGCATTTCCGAATTCCGGTCAGTCACCTGCCGAGCGAGTGCAATGATTTCGGCAATGACGAGTTCGGCGACACTTCGCGAGTTACTGAATGGCGAGTTGAAGACAGTCATCTGATATCATTGCAAGATCCACGCATGTTTAAAGACCCATTCTGACACTTGGGGAGAGTTGAAACAAAACAACGCACCCCATGAGTCGCTGCGTATTCCAAGTTGACTTGGTTCGTTCCAATACAGAAACATCCAATTGCAATCAAGTTTTTGGCTTCTTTCAGTACTTCGGCTGTCAGCTGTGTTTTGCTCCTGTGTCCCAATGTTATCTTCGTCAGACCCACCCCCAAAAAAGATAAGCGAAAACAAGAAACAACTGCACCTGAGACCCACAGCGTGCACGTCCTTAATCTTTTGCTTGAGCTGGTCTTCGGGAAGAGCTTTGAGAAAGTACTCGATCTCGAAGCCGGCGTCTTTGAGGATCTCGACTCCCGTCTGGCTGACACCTGGGTTTGACGTGGGAGTGTGAATGGGAGGTTTGAGGGTTGCTGCTGTGTAATTCCTCGTTATTTGATGCAGGTACCTTCGAGAAGGAGGATCTTGAGCTTTTGCGGTGCTGGTGCTGGTGCTGGTGCCGATGCTGTTGACATTGTTTTTTCTTCAAAGATAAAGATTTGAGATGAATCACACCCCTGTTTGTGGGGATGGTGTCAAGAGAGCGAATGGTGAAAGTAGGATTTCGTGTGGATCAAGCAACAGAGGAGGTTACAAAGAGAAGTAAGAAGAAGCTAAACAGGAATAAATGCACGGCAAATATCCCGTGAATAATTCAAGTAAAAAAATGGTCGCTGTCACACTCGCTTACGCCAGCGAAACAGGCACTGCCATCGAATGCGCGCAGAGCATTGCACGCGAGGCAAGGCGGAGACGCTGCGCAACAACAGTCAACTCTTGCGACGAAATGGATCGAGCTCGGCTTGCTGGGATGGATAGCTCTGTCTCTGGCAAGAAGGATAATGATGACGGTGCATTGATTGACTCTAAGAAGGACGACGTCTTTGTCTTCTGCATCGCCACTGCGGGACAGGGAGACCCGCCTCGTAACATGCGCAGGTTCTGGCGATGGATCATGCGCGCAGATACTCCCCAGAATGCTCTGCTTGGACGAAGATTTGCAGTCTTTGGGCTCGGTGATTCATCATACAAGAAGTACGTAGTTTTTGGCATTCAATTTGCGATGCACTGACGTTTCCATCTCAGATTCAACTACCCCGCAAAGAAACTGTACAAACGCATGATCCAACTTGGTGCGACTCCTATTATTCCGAGAGGAGATGGAGACGACCAGCATCCGCTTGGGTATGTTCATTCAGAATGCAATCGATGTGGCCAGGATTTCGAATCTAAATCTGTGACAGGCTGGATGCTGAATTCGATCCTTGGTGCTTGAAACTGTGGGCGGCCATCGACGAACTTTCTCCTCCTTCCAAGGGCTTGAATATTACCCCGAAAAACGTTTTACCTCCGCCATCTTTCAAAGTCAAGTTTTTGGAAAACAGCACCGGCATAGCGGCAACAAACCCGCAACCATCAACTTTCTTACGCGCAAAATGCGTGCAAAACTCTCGAATTACCTCCATCGAACACTTTCAAGATGTCCGACATGTGAATTTCGATATTGCATCCTTGAACGCGCCAACTACTGTTCACTTATAATCCCGCCGATAGTCATGACCATGCATCCTCGAAACTCTGAAGAAAGTGTTCAAGAACTGCTCGAATTTATGGAATGGACGGGCATGGCCGATACGCCCTTTGAACTCACATCAACCACCTCGGACCTTCCAGTACCTGCTCACTGGGCACCCATTCTCACTCTCCGAAGTGTCTTGCATCAGCATCTGGATATTTCTGGGCGCCCACGAAGATACTTTTTCCATCTATTGAGCTTTTTCGCAACAGACATTATGCACGCCGAAAAGCTGCAAGAATTTGCGTCCATGGAGGGCCAAGAAGAACTCTTCGCGTACTGTTATAAACTGCGACGAACAACGTTGGAAGTGCTGACGGACTTCCATTCGTGCAAGGGAAAAATTCCGTACAATTATTTGTTTGATTTGATTCCACCCATGCGCGCGCGAATGTACTCGATTGCGAGTGCGCAAACGCGCGATGTTAAGGGCGCTGTTTCGGGGAATTTGGAGTTGTGTGTGGGGTTGTTGAAGTATAAAACGCGCATGCAAAAGATGCGAGAGGGCGTTTGTTCAAAGTTTTTGGAAGACTTGAAAGTGGGCGGTATGTTGTTTCGATCAATACTTCGTGCCAAACTGATGACTTTGCACAACAGATACGGTGGAATTTATTATTGAGCCGGGGACAATGCAACTGCCAAAAAGCGTCGATACACCCGTTATTTTAATTGGAGCAGGTAGTTTTACACTTTCGAAAGCAACTTTTCGAAAGCAACTCAGCGCGGGATTAAACTGATCCTTTGTTTTTTCCGTAGGAACCGGAATCGCTCCAATGCGATCACTGCTTCAAGCTCGTATTCACCAAGGCGCCACTGCAAACTACATGTTTACAGGCTTTCGCGGTCGAGAAGCAGATTACTTGTATGGAGCCGAGTTCGAAGCATTGCAAGAACATGGGAAACTGAGACTGTTTAACGCGTTTTCTCGCGATGATCCTGTAAGCATGCCTTCATACTGCTCATGCCGCCAATACAGGTCCTAAAAAATTGAGCATGTCTTGATTTTATAACAGAACAAGGTCTGGTACATCCAACATCGAATGGCGGAACAGTCTCAGCTCATTTGGGATGTACTCAGGAACGGTGGATACTTGTACGTATCAGGCAATGCGCAGCGGATCCCAAAAAGCGTCAATGACGCGTTGATCGATAGTTTCATGAAAAACGGATCCATGACAGAAGATGAGGCTGCTGCGTTTCTCGCCAAGTTGGAAAAACTGAGGCGGTATCAGTCGGAGTGTTGGGTATAAACAGTGGCGTGGTTTTACGAACCATATCAAATATAATCTCTTTAAGAATGCTGGTTTCGAAGTGCTGAAAGTGGCCAAACCGTCATTCGTTCCTCGAGTTGCGATTATGTGAAGCTGAGATTTTTATGGAAGTTCAATAGAAGTTCCTAATTCAAGGACGCGCACGATGGACAGACTGCCAATCGAAGTGATACAATCCATTGTGATGTACGTAGAAATCGACGAGGACCAGCTCGAATGTGTCAAGGCAATCCTCAAAGACCCGCTCGGACGCGTGAACCAAAAGGGCAGGGATCGTGCCTTCACGTTATCTGCTTACGAAAAGATGCTGCCCATTCCAACGCTCCTGATCCAGCACGGAATTTTGCCACAGGCTCTGAACGAAGCATTGCTCATTGCCGTACCGCAAAACACAAAAGAGTTTGTGTCTCTTCTGCTGATGCAACCGGGTATGGAAAATGGCTTGCAACAAAACCTTCATCTTGAAGAGGCTGTGATGCATGACAATGTGGGGGTTCTCAAGGGTTTGTTGGATGATGGACAATTTGCAATTGTCTTTCTTTTCTTCAGCTTCAATCAATCCTCACTCTTCTGTGCACTTGTAAGGAAAGACGACACAGTCCACTCGGCAGTCAAAAAAATGAGATGCACCGAAGGACTGAACACGCTCTCATACACCGCACCCCGACAATCTGAGCGCCTTCAACAGCGACTACTCTCAAAGGTAAGATGGGCTGTGATACCCTTCCACAAAACTGATCAAAGCCACCTGTTAGACGAGGAAAAAACAAGAAATTTTTGCTTTCTGGATTGCTCACCAAATGTCCTGCTGCGGCAGACACAGTGATTGAGTGGAGATGTGATTGAGTGGAGATGTGATTGCTGTGCTTTGTGCGTCGTGATTTCACCTGTTCTTTCTGTTTGTTCCTGATTGAGTCCGCCGAAACGGCAAACATTAAAAAATTCACTTTGTATAAATTGGCGCAACAAACCCATCAACTCACACCATGAACACGCTGTCCATTGGGATCATACGCGCCATTCTGCTGCACACGGAAGTGGGGAGCCAACTGGCTGACCTTGCGCTTGTCTGCCGACAGTTTTCGACAGTACCAAGTTCCGATGGTGGCATACAGTCGCTCGACGAGGCTTTAAAGAAAGCTGTAGATCAGAACCATCTCGAATGTGTTGACACAATCCTCAACGACCGACTTGGACGCGTAACCCAACAGGCCAAGGATACCGCATTTTTAAAATGCGTGCACAAAAGGAATCTGCCCATGCCAGCACTCTTGATCCAGCACAGTATCTCGCCACAGGCCCTGAACGAAGCCTTGTTTATTTCTGTAAAGCAAAGCTGGACGGAGCTGCAGACTTTACTACTGAAGCAGTCGGATGTTGACCCTGACTATCAAAACGGTGTGTGTCTTGACGAAGCAGTGATTCAAGACAATCAAAGCGTCCTTCAGCTGTTGTTGGACGATGCACGTGTGTCAATTTCCGCAAATGATTACCGGGCCCTGCGGAAGGCAATGCGGTTGAGACTGTCAGGTCACACGAACCTCTTTTTGGAGGCTGCCAAGCGATTGAATGACGAGGAAGTGGGGCGTCTTGTCAACGAATGTTACCAACGACTTGGACCAAAGAATTTCGCTCACGCTTTACTTATGGAGATAAACGGCACCGCAAATGGGGTCGAGGGACTTTACGACTGACGATTTTACGACTGACCGTGGCGGCGGTTTATCCTACTCATGCCAATTCAGTAATAGTATTTGAAACATTGAATAAATAACTGTATGCGTGCGATCAAAAAGAAAGCGATCAGGAGGGAGCTGTCGTGACGCGGACGGTAACGTGACAATATGAGTCCAAAAATCAATCGCATTTTTAACACTTCATTCAGCGAACATGGATGAAATCAGGTTCCTGTTCTGAGCATGGCGGCTCACGCAGGACTTGTCACATCAGTACGTTTCAACAAAACTGAGGGAAGCGACAACACGTTTTAGTCCAATCTGAAATGTGGGAAAAGAGAACAGAATCTGCATTCGAATGGTAACAGCTTTGGGCATTGATCATCTTTCAAAATATTGACTGCGCACTGTGTCCGACAGGGCAGGGATCACTCTAAAAACTTGGGATTAATTGTCACCACTTTATGCGGTTGTGGGATCCACGCGACCAGAGCATCTTCTTTATTTTGTGCTCCAATTGTAATTGATGTTGACATAGCTGTGTTTCAAGCTGGCCTCGCTGTCAAACTGAAGTTCCTTGCAGCAGCCTGGGAGGACCGGCTTGCTCTTCGGTGGAGGAGAGGAGGGCAAAGTACGCGTGCACGATAAAGGGAGCGAGTGATGGGATATAAATAAAAACGTAATCAGCGATGTCATAATTATGTGGTGGCGGCTGTAAAGAAAGTGTTTATCAACTTTTTACTTTAATTCCGCCTCGTTGACACCATCACCCGCAACCACACCCACCCCAACAACAACACACAAACCCACAACAATGACCGAGTCTCTCATGCGCAAACTATCCCTGGCGCAACCACAGCAACAGCCCTCGACGCCCGTGGAGGAGGTCTCGTTCAGCATGCGGCCAGAGGCTTACGAACTGGGCAACCCTATCGGTATCTACTTGATGCTCTGCTAAGACATGACTCGATAGAACACATGGATTTAATTGCGTGCATGTCTGTTTGTGTGTTGCAGGATACGGATCAGTCAGCCATGGTCTACATTGCCAAGTACATCCCCATGAACAAGATTGTTGCAACCAAAGTCATTGATTTGGACATGTTCGAGCGTAACCAGATCGATGAATTGCGGGTTAGTCATGGTCCCCTCCTTCAAGTTGGCGTTTGACCTTTTTTGGGCTGGTGAACGAATCAGCATTCAGCGACTCTTTCATGCGTCGCAACTATTCGATCTTTGCGCGATTCTTTATTCGATTCTCTGACCAGTATAATTCTTTGCGGTGCCCGTTCACAGCGCGAAATCCAAATCATGTCACTCTCTCGACACCCCAATCTCCTCCCCGTATACGGTTCCTTCGTCAACGGACCCAAACTCTTATTGTGACACCCTTTCTAAGCGCCGGCTCGCTCCTGGACATAATGAAAACCGCCTACCCCACTGGAATCGAAGAATCCTGCATCGCAACCATCCTCAAACAAGCGCTGCAAGGCCTGGAATACCTGCATCGAAACGGTTTGATCCATCGAGACGTGAAAGCGGGTAACCTGTTGATGGATGAGGACGGGCTTGTGCAATTGGCAGACTTTGGGGTCAGCAGCAGTTTGATGGAAACTGGCGAGCGGAAAGGAAATCGAAAAACGTTTGTGGGGACGCCGTGTTGGATGGCGCCGGAAGTTATGGAGCAGTCTGGGTATGATTATAAGGCGGATATTTGGAGTTTTGGGATTACTGCGTTGGAATTGGCGACGGGGCATGCGCCGTTTGCAAAGTATCCGCCCATGAAGGTATGGTGATCTATTAGAGTGGGGCACCAGCACCATTATGGTTTTAAGGGCAAACTAATTTTTTTTATTTTCTGTCATTTTATGTGTCTTGTCAGGTGATGATGATGACGCTTCAGAACGATCCTCCCACCGTTGGATAGGGATCAGACGCGGCACAAGTTCACGAAATGTTTCAAGGATCTGATCGATGCTTGTCTTCAGAAAGGATCCAAACAAAAGGTGAATTTCCAGAAATGATGGATTTTTGTCGTGAAAATAACTCTGTCCTCTTCAGACCAACTGCCGAAAAGCTACTTCAACATGCATTCTTCCGTCAATACACGAAAAAGCGGTCTCATTTAGCGACAGATCTGTTGCAAGCGTTGCCGCCAATCACAAAGCGAGCTCACATCAAAAGTGAGTCGCAATTGTTGAATGCAGCGCGAAATGCTAAATGCAACCCATCTTCTTCCTGATGTGCGCAGGAACCGTTCCTCGTTTCACAGAAGATGCGAAGGGTGTATCATGGGACTTCTCCTCTGTTTCATCCGATGAACCGCAAGATGTATTTGAATGTGAAGACGAATCGAATGCGTTCCCCACCGAAGCCGGTGCCTCTATCGATCCATATCAACCTGGATCATCACACGGACATATCCCAATGTATAACCCGAGTCCGTTGTCTGCCAGCAATGCATTCGAAAGCGATAAACCAGTGCAGTCAGATCAATATGCTGTCGTTCCGCCACTGAATAGCTCTGTGCCTTGTGCTGAAGTGAAGAAGGGGCGATTTAGTGTTACGGGACAGCAGCCCCAATCTCAGCCGTCGCTTGGCGTGGAAGGATCATCACAGGCAGGAACTTCTCCTGCAATGTCTCAAGACGGTTCGTTATCTTGCAGTGGGACGTGTTCTTATTTGAATTTCTCACGGCGATCGTCCTCAATCAACAAAAACAGAATCGAAGCAACGATTTGGCGTCACCTCAGATTCAAGCAGCTCGAGCAGTCCAATCTTGTCAGAAGCATCGCCGAGACAGAGTCGATTTACTGTCACGGCAAATGAGTCTGCTTCTTCGGCTGTGCCCATGACTTTGAATGTGTCAAATGGTAATAGAAATTCTGCATTGAATCTGTCATGCTCTGACATTTTCAAAAATTCCCAGACAAGCGAAGTCGATTCGCCGTGCAATCGATGCAGGCCCCAGTTCTAATCAGTGACATGCAAACAAGCCCGACCAGCTCTCCAACAGTCTCGGGATTCGCCAGTCGGTTCAATTCGACAGCCACAGCAGTCCCAAACTCGATCGAATCCAACTTTACCCCACTTGCTTCCGAATCTGTCGTGTCGAATCCAAGCCCACCTGCAAGTGTGAGCGGGCAGCAACTGGCATCTCATGAAGCTGTGGTTTTGAATGAGCGGCTTGATACCATTCAGCGGCAGAATGTTGAGCAACAGCGGTTGTTGGCAGGATTTGCTTGCAATGATGGCAAAGAATGGAATGAATCCCCCGGTTGCTGGGGCGCTGCCTGTAGTTGGTGCAAGTCCATCTGTGCATGATGGGGCAGCAGGTCATGGCCAGTCAAACGTCGAGGTGATTTTTAAGTTGTATCATGACATCCGCTTATTCGATTGTTGATTTGATACCTGTGCTGCTGTGTAGGTGGTTGCCCAAGAAAATCGCGCGCTGCGGGAAGAAAATGAAGCGTTGACGGGGAGACAGGCGGATTTAGAAAGACAGTTGCGAGCGGCACTGTCTCAAATTGAGGCTTTAAAGAAAGCCTAACAACTGTCGTCAGCAGCTTTGTCCCAATGAAAGACAATAGCTGCCACGACTTCTTCTTGTGCGTGTGTTTGTGTTGTGTGTATAAGCATCAGCAGTGAGGGCCAGCTGCAAATGAGGAAAATAAAATAAAACGGAAATCATCAAAAAAAAAGATGGCCGAACAGGGAACTTCGGGTGAAGACCCGTACGCACAGTACGGCGGGTACGAGGCATACATGGCAGCGTGGCAGCAATACTATGCAGCCAGCGGGTCCGCGTCGAGTACTGGGCCTGCGGTTGGGTCAAACGGTTCGGGTTCCTTTTCTCTTTTTACGTGTGATGAAAAAGCCGGACCCTCCATTCCACACAACCTGCTCACTATTGAGAAGGGTGCAGGAAGAGAGGAGGGTCTGCGCCGGTTGGTGTTGCGTGGTATTAAAATACAATCATTGTGGTTTCAAAAGCAAGCGGATACTCGAGTTACTCCTCAAACAATCACTCCTCCTCGGCGCGGCCCGCCTCTACTACAAGTACAAACAATGTCCCTCTGGGAACTCGCGGCGGTGCTTCGAGTTCTGCTGCCCCGTCATCGTCATCCTCAGCCCCAGACGGCAAGAGCCCAGACACAATCTACATCACGGGTCTCCCCAGAGATGTGACGGAGCAAGATCTTGTGGACCATTTCGGAACCATTGGGATCATCAAAGTATTGCAGCGCTGTGTTTCCATTCCTCCACTGCTTGTATTCAAATTCAATCTCTCGCTCAGACTGACAAAAAGCTGAGACCGCCTGGCCCAAAGATCTGGATCTATAAAGATAAGGGAACGCAAGCTCCAAAGGGTGATGCGACGATCACGTACGAGGATCCACCTGCTGCACAGGCTGCAATCAACTTCTTCAGTGGTGTGTGTCCATCCATATCTCGTTTATCCAAAAGCGGAGCCCAACTTGTGTGGGGTCTATGCTAGAGTTTTTAGTTGACGTTTGCGCCATTCTTTGTCAGGCAAACCATTCCGGGGTGAGGGAAGCATCACTGTGACTCTTGCCGATGCGCCAGCCGGAGCAGTCAAATTCGCCGAAAGCGGAGGCCGAGGCGGAGGGTTTGGTGGTCGTGGAGGAGGCCGTGGCGGTGGTCGCGGTGGAGGTCGCGGAGGTTTTGGAGACCGTGGAGGATATGGAGGTGGCGGTGGTGGTGGTGGAGGAGGTCCACCGGCAGCAGAAGGTGATTGGGAGTGTCCATCTTGCAGCAACAAGAATTTTGCGCGTCGTTTTGAATGTAATCGGTGCCAGGTGAGTATTTTTAAATGATCGTTTTTTAGTTTGGAGATACTGATCAGGAATGCAGACTCCGAGACCCGCTGGAGCAGGTGGAGCAGGAGGCGGTGGCGGATTCGGTGGAGGCGGTGGCGGTGGTGGTGGTGGTGGTGGTGGTGGTGGTGGTGGCCGTGGTGCACCTCCATCGCGAGAAGGAGACTGGGAATGTGGAGGGTGAGTTTAGCGTTGTTATCATTTTTATTCAACTATTTAACTCTTTCTCGCAGCTGCGGAAACAAGAATTTCGCAAGACGCCATGAATGCAATAAGTGCCAAGCACCCAAACCAAATGACGGCGGTGGTGGCGGTGGCGGTGGCGGTGGCGGCAGATCTTATGATGGAGGACAAGGCGGAGGTAGAGGTGGAGATTACGGCGGCGGACGAGGAGGCGGGAGGGGAGACTACGGAGGTAGAGGAGATTACAATGGTGGCGGCGGTGACAGCAGAGGTGGCGGTGGATACTCGGATCGTCGCCGTGATGACTATGGCGATGACAGGCGCGATCGCCGTGATCGGCCATATTGATCAAAGCATAGAATTGGGTTGCTCGGAGAAGAGATGCAATTTGGGTGGGCCAGTGTGTGTTTTGGAACTATTGGCAAATACACAACCTGCATCTATGACTCAATAATTTATTGCAATAGTGGCTGGGCTTCGTTTTCACTGGAAATGTCCCTTTTGCTCCAGACAGGCTTGGATTTGAAGCGATACAAGATTACGATGCATGCAGCAAGGAATATGAGGCTCAGACTCGTCGACGGCCAAGAATATCCGTTGTCTCCCCGATCCCGAGCGTCCCATACACCCAAGCTCGTCTCGACACATTGCGTATACCTCCGCAGCAATCTTGCCCCTTCGTTTGCGCGTCCCAAATCATGCGTATCGTTGTTTCGTTGCAACTCTGGGAACGAGTCTTGCATCTTTTCAATCCACTGCGAAAAGGATTCTGGGCTCAGATTAGGCAACCCGTGGTCGCGTTTTGAATTGCACGAAGATGTGTATATGAGAGGCGGTGTTGGTTTTCCTTTGCTTTGTGCCATGGATGCCTCCTTGTTTGCAGCTGCGATATCGAGGTACCGTGTTTCGTGTTCCATGATGGCCACATTGAGGAATAATGGGTGAGAGCTGTTTGATGTTCGGGTTTGATGTTCGCTTGCGTCAATTGGGGTGATGGAAATTGTCCCAACACGATAGCCGGGGTTGAAGGCGGGTACGATGGAGCTGGAGGTATGGATTGTGCCGACAACTGCCCAGTTTATAATGTCAAAAGATTTGATGGTATTTGGGCCCATTGTTGTCAGGCGGTATGGATTTACAATGATGGGAGACGCTGTGTCTGCTGATGTGGTATCGTTGATTGCGCCTGCTCTTGCATAACGCGTCTGCATTTTGGCGGTCGCATTCAGCATTTGATGCTTGATACAAAATTCATCACACTCACGGATACAATGTGCACCAAATCGCGGTTGATGTGTCCGTAGTACTGGCCACTTTTAAAACGATAAGTCAGCAAACCCGAGACAACATCGAAAGAGTCAACCTACATGATGACATCAGAATATTCGCCGCAAAAGTAGACAAACCATTCATAACATGCATCCTTGTACAATTGGACGCTGTTTCCAACGGGAGACACATGACCCTGCAGAATCACCTTTCTCGCCATTTCCCGCGCATCCAAGAAACGTTCTTCCATCCATGCCAACTGCGCATCACCAGGATGCTCCAAGTCCCACTCACGTTTCGCAAACGCGCGGAGTTTGAACGGACTGCAATCCGAAACAAGCGAATTTTCGTTGAAGAAGCTGAGCGTATTTAGACTGAGAACTTGTGTCGTATCGCTGAGAACGTTGCGCGCGAAAAATCCGAAACGGAGAAACGTTTCTTTTGCGATGGATGTGTTTGGGTCGTTTAATGGAAACAACGGCTCCCAGATGGACCACAGCGATATTAAGGAAGTGTCGTTTGGAGAGCATGCAAGCAAGCTGACGGGGTATAAATCCCAGTTTCCGATACTGGGAATGACGGGAATTTTGGCGGTATCGAAAGTATTGATGAACCGAGTCACCACCGCGGCATTGTGTCTGCGAGCAGGTACAAGGGTCAGTGATGGTTGAACAGCATTGATAGAGCGGTTGTACTCAACTCGTAAACCTCAATGCGCTGCTTCCGCAGTTCTTCGTCTCGATCGTGCCTCGAGTTATCTCCAGTCCAAAGAACAAAAGCCAAAGAGGGCGATATTGCGCCTTGAGAAAAGTCTCTCTTCATTGCTTCAAATGTGGCATCGACAAGCTCCGGCGGTGAGTCACATCCTGACCTGGCTTGGCCATAGACTCTGACAGGTTTCGGTTTTCGCAAAGACGCCGCATCTATCCACGCTGCCAGCCAGTTCCAGAATGAGTTTGTCCCGCTTGTACTGCTGTGGTAGTGACATTTGCGCTGAACGGGAGCGTCGGAACGAAACAAGGGGTCCAGATGGATGTCTGTGATCTGGACTGGAGGAAGTGTTCAACGTCGAGGACATTGGATCAGAGCAGCTTATCTTCTCACTGAATGTGTGGCTCCATTCCTCGCTGCTGCGTGTCCTGGGATGGGACATGCTGCGTATTGTTCTCCGGGGCGTGAATAAATATCGATGATTTTATTTTCAAAGTTTGACAGATTTCACGCGTGCACCCAGTTCGGAATTTAAAGTAGCGACAAGGTAACGGCAAGGCCATCTTGTCATATCAATAGTCCGGTAATCTATTCTGAGCAGCTCGCTTGGTTCAATAGTCAGGCTAAACTGGGTCTTCGGCGTTGGACGTGTGGAGTGCGACTGGTTTGCTCTTTAAAAGTCAAGGAATCTTTCAAAGGGCTCCGAAACCATGATAGCGGCTGCTTCCCAATTGGACAGGCTATCCAAGCCCAGACTTGCTTTCTGCACCAGAAACGCCAATTTGAAGTTGCCAAAGTTCAACAGTAGCCACAGAAGCACGACGTCTTCTGCCCGTCATTCCAAATGCGGTCCATCTACAGCACGCTAGCGCCGTCACTGATATCGTCGCTGCTGAACCCGGTCGCTGCGCAGCTATTGTCGGTTGCCCTCGCAAACTTGCAGCATTCGTCTACATCCTTCCATTTCCGTCTATCAACGGTGATAGGTGGCCGATGAGGCTGAACACTATCCAATTGTTGCCGATTTTCTGGAGATTGACTGTTGTACGACTTTTCAAAGAAACTGCGGTATTGGTGGAAATGAGAAACGCCGCAGAAAACTTCAAATAACCCACCTGTGCACCCTGTTCTTTTGCCAGCGTGGAGACAGGGGTGGAAGGCATGCCTGATTCACTAGCTTCTGCGGGCTTCGTTTTTTTTTTTGGGATTGGTTTCGCATTCGTTGTATTCTCTCTTTAAGGACTTTCTGCTCCTTCACGGTTGATGTTGGGCAGACTCAAACTCTTTCACCATGTCTCCAACTAATACCTGTATCATTCCACAGTGCAAAAAGAGCAAACAAAGCTAAGATACTTACACTCCATCCGAACATGGTTCATAATCGGCAAATTCACGAACTTGGGAAGAATTTTTGGGAACACTCACTTCATCGAAAGTGTGGAAAAATACAGTCTGATACTCGCCCCCATAGGTTCAAGCAAGGATTCTTGTTGGTACAATGTCACTGTTGGATGAGATTGTTTTGTTACAGGTGGTATTCAACTCAAGGGCTTTAATAGAAGATTGTGTGTGTGTGTGAATGGGGATGCTTGGGAAGGGACCCTGAAATGCAAGCAGCACAAGAGTGGATGTGATTCTTGACTCTTTTGCCAGCAGCTCTGCCGAGAGCGTATTGATGTCACGATGCAGTTCTCAGTGCTCGCTGTCTGTCTCTGAAACGCGTGTGGATTGACGCCGGCTGTCAAGATCAGATTTCTGAAACGCGTACATTTTAAATGATTTCAAATACTTAAAATAAATCCGAAATGGCGCAATTGGGATTGCGTGCTCACTTGGCACAATCCGGCTTCGCTTCTGACGCATTTCCAACCAAAAAAGAAACGCTGAAACATGTCCACATCCCTGATAGTATCATGGTCCATAAGCGGTGAGTGAGACTCCCATCCATCCTCAGAGGCAGCAGAGAGTGGAGGAAGCAGAGAGAGTTAAGGGACAGGGAGGGAGTGAGGAGGGAGATAAGCGATAGCATCACAGCTGGACACTCGCACAACTACCGCTATGTGTCATTCCATCTAAACTTGTCTTCATTTCAACAGGCAAAGGATTGTCGTTGTTGGTTCGGACACTCTCGCAGCTTCAAGAGCACAGTTTGCGCGTGAATCTGGCGCCCAAGTGACCCAGATTCCAAGTGCCCAGTTTGACGTGAAGCAAATCATCGGAGCCAGTCTTGTGTTTGTGTGTATCGGAGACAATGCGCAGCTTGCACGCACCATTGCTTCTGTCTGTGCGCAGGAAAGAGTGCCCGTCAATGTTGCAAATGCATCGCATCTATCGGACTTTTTTGTCATGTCCACCTACAAGGACCAGGTACTTATCTACCTACTGTTCTTATCTATCCTCCCTTACTCCTTACAAATGACACTCTCGCATTGGATGCTTACCAAACATTTGCACACAGTCTCTCCAAGTCGCAATCTCCACAAATGGAAACGGTCCACGTCTTGGTTCCAAATTGCGCAAACATGTCGTAAACGCAATCCCACCCACTGCCGGATCTGCTCTCGAAAACTTGTCGAAATTGCGTACCGAACTGAAACACGCCGACTCATCAGCTGCTTCCAACCCAAAACGAATGGCTTTCGTGAACAGAGTGTCCGAAACTTGGTCGGTCGACACCCTGGCCCACCTAACTGAAAGCAACATTGGGACTCTGGTCAAATCTTACTTGAGTGGATCTGGTGATTTGCCAAAGTTGAAGAAGGGAGAACTCCGCGTTATCAACGCTGGTTCTGGGCATATCGATGATTTGACGGTTGGCGCATTCCGCGCCCTCTCCCAATCAGAACTTGTTCTTGCTGATTCCTCAGTCCCGAAAGAGATTTTAGACCTCGTGACTGGAGACTTGATGGTGGTTCCATCAGATGCTGAGAAGCCGTCTGATTCGATGGTGTTCACTGCGATCCATGCCCTTGAGCTTGGCCAAACAGTGATTCGTCTGAAGGCTGGAACAAGTGCCTTGTCGGCTGTCGAACTTGGTGCATTCTCTCAGAAAGGTTATTCTCCCCTTGATGACCACAAGGCGCCAGTTTTGGCCAATATTCCCCGCGCAGCCGAACCTGTTACCGAAACCAAAGAGCAAGAAGTTTTCCATGAAGCAGAGCAAACGTTCCCCATCACTGAGAAAATTGTGTCGGTCAAAGCCGATGTCGCTCCAGTTGTTGCAGCTGCAGCCGGCACCCCAACTCTCATCTCTGGACAGGACGCTGCAGCGCACATTGCTTATGCCCTTACCGACATGACTTTCGTTTACCCCGTCGCCACCGAAAGCTCGTTGGGTAAATCACCAGCCGAATGGTCTGCCAAGGGTGTCAAGAACGCTCACGGAAAGTCACACAAGGTTCTTGAAGTCTCCACACGCACTGGTGCTGCAGCTGTTGTGCACGGCGCTGCCAAAGACAACTCTGCTGTTTCAGTCCTTGCCAACTCGGGTGCATTGAACCACATGCTTTCCTCCATGTTCCAAATTTCTGCCGCCAAGCTTCCAGTCGTAATGCACGTCGCTACACAGGGAGTCAACAAGGAGTTTGGAGTGTACAACTCTGTCGCTGATGTTGCTGCTACTTCTTTCACTGGTTTTGCATCTCTTGGATCCAACACTGTGAAGGAGTCCCATGACTTGGCCATTGTGGCACACGTGGCTTCGGCAGTCGCAAGCACGCCATTCATTCACTTCTTTGACGGTGTGCGCGTTGCTTCGGAAAAGGCAATTGTTCCCGTCATTCAAACTGCCGATTTGGGTGCCATTGTCGAACAAGCTGTTTCCCACGCGAAAGCCATCTCCTCGATTCCCCTGCCAGACCTTGTCGAAAACGTCATGAGCAACTTGGCCTCACACGTTGGACACCACTACAAACTCTTTGAGTATGTTGGTGCCGCCTCTGCTGAAACTGTCGTGGTGGCGGTCGGATCAAGTGCTACCGTTGTGGAAGAAGCTGTTCGTAACCTTGCTGCAAGTGGTCAAAGTGTTGGTCTGTTGAAGATTCGTCTTCTGCGCCCATGGTCTGCACGCCACTTTTTGAGTGCTCTTCCAAGAACTGTGAAGAGAATCGCCATTATTGACGACTCCAAGATTGCCGGATCCAGCTCCCATGGCCCACTTTTCCTGGACGTTACTGCCGCCTTTTGTATGTCTTCACATTTTGTTCTATCTTTTATTTTCTTAACCTTTATTGCCCATTAGATGACTCTGTCTGGTCCCTTCCAATTCCTGCCATCTTCAAAGGACATTTCGCTCAGGGAATTCATCACTTCAACTCTGCCGCTGTTTCATCCTTCTTGCAAAACTTGTCTGCTGCTAGCATCAAAATGGACTTTACGATTGAAAGTGCCGCATCTGCATCAGTTGTTGTGCACGAAGATGTGTCCGAAGCTATTGTCTGGGACGTGCAATCTGACCGTACTGAGACCATCAGTGGACACGCCGTCCAGTTGCTCGAAGCGCAAGGCGCCAAGAGTGTGCAAATCTTTACTGCGCAGTCAAACGTGGATGTCGAACCCATCAGCTCCACTCACATTCGCTTCTCCAAAAAGAGCACAGTCCCTGCAGTCACTAGCTTGATCAGCACGGCTCACATTGCTCTGGTCAACAACGTGTCTCTCCTTGAGAAATTTAATGTTGCCTTGTCCATCCGTGAGGGGGGTATTCTGCTGATCAACAGACAAGGGTGCCAAGCCAACCGCAGGAGATTTGGCAAAGGACTTGCCAGCTGCAACTAAGCGTTCCATCTCTGAACGCCGCATTCAAATCGCCGTCATTGACGCTGACAAAATTGCCTTTGACTACACTCTGTTCCGTGGAGACAAGGCCCAATACCGCAACTTGGCCTTGATTGGTGCTTTCACAAAGCTGTGGGCGGGTGTCGATGCTACTGAAGCTGCCAGTGACTTGGAAAAGTTGCTCACTTCCTCCGCAACCGACAGCACCGTGTACCGAACTCAGTTGGGTGCACTTCGCACTGCGTTGAAGTCGGTTGTTTTGATTGATACTCCCCGTGAATGGTCTGTCGAGCATGGAAGCGAGTTGCCCGCGTTCTTTGAACCTACCGTTGCGCTGAAGAAATTGACTGGTCTGGAACAGGAGGAAGTCGAAGTTGTTGGTAAAGCTGTGCCTGCCTATGAGCCCGCCTTGCCCATTCTGTTCAAGGAAGCGTACGATGTCAAGGCGATTTCGAGACCTGACGCAAATGAAAAGACGTTCACTGTCAAAGTGACTGAAAACCGAAGGCTCACACCAGACTCTTACGAGCGTAATGTGTTCCACATTGAATTTGACATTGGTAGCTCAGGACTCAAGTACGACATTGGTGAGGCCTTGGGAGTCTATGGCCAGAACAACGAAGACCACGTCGACGAATTCTTGCAATGGTACGGCGTGAGTGGCGCTCAAATCATTCGTTACGACCGACTGAACGAGGAGACTGGTTTCGTCGAATCGGAATACAAGACTGTCGCCCAGCTGTTTACTGAGGTTGTTGACATTTTCGGAAAACCAGGCAAAAAGTTTTACCAGAGTCTTATCGAACACGCTACGGTCATGTCTGAACGTGAGCGTCTTGGATTCCTTGCAAGTGGTGAAGGAGCGGATGAACTTGCCCTGCTTGCGGAAGAGGAGCTTGTCAACTATGCGGACGTGTTGCAAATGTTCCCCAGTGCGCACCCAAGCATTGAGAAGCTGTTGTCGTACATTCCAAACATTAAGCCGCGTCATTACTCCATTTCTTCGTCCATGAACGTTCACCCCACCAGCGTTCACTTGCTTGTTGTCGTTGTGGACTGGAAGACCAAGTCTGGCAAATCTCGCATGGGACAATGTACTCGCTACTTGGTCGGTCTCCGCCCAGGAAAGTCTGTCACTGTGTCTGTGAAGCCCTCTGTCATGAAACTTCCTCCTTCCCACGAGGCACCAGTGATTATGGCGGGTCTTGGAACCGGTATGGCGCCATTCCGTGCCTTTGTGGAAGAACGTGCATACCAAAAGTCCCTCGGCCACAAGGTTGGACCCATGGTTCTGTACTTTGGAGCTCGTCACCGTGCCGAAGAGTACCTTTACGGAGAAGAGCTTGAAGCATACCACTTTGATGGACTCCTCACACACTTGCGCCTGGCCTTTTCGCGAGACCAGAAAGAAAAGGTTTACATTCAGCACAAGATTCAAGCCGACGCAGCTATGCTTGGTGACATGATTTTGAAGCAAGGTGGTGCGTTCTATCTGTGTGGTCCTACGTGGCCAGTTCCCGATGTGAAGGAAGCGCTTGTGGGCGCGTTCTCGCGTTTCATGACTGCTGAGGAGGCAAACGAGAAGCTTGAGTCTTTGAAAGAGGAAGAGAGATATGTTTTGGAAGTTTACTGAGTGTAATGAATAAATAACACATGATTGATTTTCTTGAGCATGCTCCTTTATTCACACGTCTCAATATGTTTACCAGTACCGTTCGACACCCGGGACTCGATTTCCTTCTCCCAACGAAACGGAAATTCCGCCGATTGGCCGCGAAAACGTTCCGGCAAATCCCCTTCAAACTGGTTTCCGCTCAGATCCAACACTTCCAACATACCACAACTCTCAAGACTCTTGGGAATCAACCCACATAATCTGTTATTACTCAAATCCAGCGCCTTGATCCGTTCCAAATCCCCAACCGCCCAAGGAATCGCACCGCTAAAACAATTACCACTCAGATCCAGGCTTTCAATACACACATTCGAAACCATGACCGCAGAAAGATTGCCAAACAACCGATTATGACTTAAATCGACACTTTTCAAACACATCATATTAAACAAATCCGTAGGCAACGGCCCAGAGAACTGGTTATGATCCAAATGCAAAGTTTGAATCCAACCCATGCCCCCAATTTCCGGAATCGCACCCGAAAATTGATTATAACTCAATTAAAGCGTGTTTAAACGCCGTGGCAACACGTTTTCCGGCACGGGCCCAGTCAACTGATTATAGCTGAGATCTAGCATAGTCAACCTCGTCACTCCCAAATCTGGATGCACCGCTCCCACAAGGTTGTTGTTGTTTAATTGAAGCACGGTGAGATGTGACAGCATGTAAATTCCAGGTGGAATTTCGCCAGAGAGTTGGTTATGACCAAGATCCAATGTTCGCAAGATTCCAAGGTTTTGTATTGAGTCTGGAATTTCACCATAGAAGCGGTTGTGACTGAGGTTTAGAAACTGGAGACATGTTAGGTGTCCGATTTCAGTGGGCAACGGACCAGTAAGCTCGTTCTTGTCCAACAACAGATGCGTGAGATTTACAAGTGTGGTAATTGAATCTGGGAACTTGCCGACAAACAAGTTACAGCTTAAGTCCAACTTTGTCAATGCCACGAGGCTGGCCATGGAGTCGGGAATCACTCCAGAGAATTTGTTGTTTGCAAGTGACAGAGCCTCCAATTTTGCCAAGTTTCCAATTTCAGTTGGTAACGGACCGTCAAGGTTATTTTCGTGCAGGTATAGGAGCTGGAGGTTTGTAAGCGATGTGATGTAGGTTGGAACGCTTCCTGAGAGCTGGTTTCGAGAAAGATCCAAATATGACAGAACCAGCAATATTTCGAGTTGATTTGAATTCAGCTGCGCGTCTTCCAGATCGGCAAAATCGGCACTCGAGTTGCAAGTTGGTGGAGTTTCGGAGATGATCAAGTTGCTTCCAAAATACAAAGTCTGAAGCAATGGGAGTCGGAAAATCGATTCATGGATAGCGCCCGAAAATCTATTCCGTTCGCATTTGAGAGTCGCCAATTGCATGCATTGACTGATGGATTGCGGTACCAGCCCTTCGAGATGGTTGTTGTCTATAAACAACTGCTGCAGCCTGATCATTTTTCCGAATACATCTGGCACCTCGCCCGAAAGATCATTTCTCTGCAGTCGCAATTCCACCAAGTTGACCAAGTTCCCAAAACTTGCAGGAATTGAGCCGATCAGCCTGGCCTCAGACATGTCCAGTTCTTCCAGGTTGATCAGGTTCCCAAAACTGTCGGGTATCGTGTCGTTAAGATACGTGCGAGTTAGATTCAGACTCTTCAAGTTGATGAGGCTGCCCAATTCCGACGGGAGAGGGCCAGTCACGCAACTGCCCATCAAATTCAGAATCGTGATGTTTGTCATGTTGCCCAAAGCGCCCGGTAGAGGGCCAGACAAGATGTAGCCTTTCAAGTTTTCATACAGGGAAGCGTTGTCGATTTCGGAATGGAGATTGATTGGAAGTGCCTTCAGAGTGTTTACGGGATGCTCAGTGAATGCTCCAGCTTCACACAAATCATGAACATGTTTCTGCGCTCTTGTCAAAAAGACTTTCTCAAAGGATTCAGGCGTGACAAAACAGACGACTTTGATGTGTTGGTAGGTTTGGCCAATTTGGACCAGGCCAATCAAGTTCGAGAAGGGATGTGCTGTCAATACGTTGTTGAAGGAGCGGCAGACACGCCGATACTTGACGATCTTGAATGGATCCAGCTGAAGAAAGATTTGCAGCAGGACTTCGTTGGGCAAGTTGTGCATGTCTTTTGTTTTTATTTTTGGAACTAACCCTTGCGGACTGACTGAATAAACTGCCTATGCATGGTCCTTCCTGGATGTGACTGCTGCCGTCTTGAAAATGGATGGATGCCGTTGCAATGCAGTGAGTACTCTGCGCAGCAACCAATTCTCGACATGCGCAGTTTGGGTGTGTGTGTGTGTGTGTGGGGCTGTCGGTGAACTTAAATTGGACCAAACAGATTTCCAAATAAAATTGTCAGACACAAACAATTCACACTTGGCACGCTTTTCTATTCCCATCTTGGCACGAAGGCACGCATGCATGCTGTTGGAGCCAGTGGTGTCCTTGTTCAAGAGGACTTGCTCTGATCGATGGAACAACAACAAAAGAGAAGTGTCCTTGTTTGCGAGAAGGAGTTGCAAACATCGAGGATCAAATGTCACGCGTGCAGACGGGACTGGCGGGACTGGCGGGATTGTCACTGGTAGACACTGGAAGTGTGACTGTAAGTGGGGTATTCACACATCGGATCGGACACCCAAATGCTGCGGCTGTGTTGTCCGAGAATGTCAGTTCGTTTGATGTGATAAGGATTAAATTTTTGGTGATCCAAACAAACAAACCCTAGATTGAACAATTTGTAAATTTCTTTTCACAAAACTAAACTGGCGTTGCTCAACTGGAAATTGAAAATAAAAAACAATCCCAAAAAGAGGCAGCTCGACTGAATCGGAATCTGAAAATGGAGCAACAGCCACCCTCCCCACAACCACCCACATCCACATCCACACCCACAACTGCACACCCTGTCAGTGATGCCGCCGATGCCACTGCCGCACGCAAAGATGTCACTACCCAAGAGCTGCGGAGCATCGTGATCGCTGCCTGCGTTGGTGAGTCTCTTCCCGTTAAACCCCCCGTATCATAACGCTAATAACCTCCGTCATCAGGCACGCTCATCGAGTGGTACGACTTCTTTGTCTTTGGCTCAATGACATCCACAACATCGGCACTCTTCTACAACACGGGAACAGAGGTTGGAAACACGATCGCCTGGCTGGCTGCATTCGCAGTTGGTTTCATTGTCCGCCCATTCGGTGCCATCGTGTTTGGATACATTGGCGACAAGGTCGGAAGAAAGTACACGTTTGCCCTGACCCTTGTCATGATGGGTGTCTGTACCTTCCTTTGCGGCTGCTTGCCAACCATCAAGGATATTGGACCTGCTGCAGGTGTCCTCCTGATCATCCTGCGTCTTGTTCAAGGACTGGCTATTGGTGGTGAATACGGCGGTGCTGCATCCTACATCTCCGAGTACTGCCCAGAACGTGAGCGCGGTTTCTGGACCGGATTTCTCCAAATGACCGCCACTGGAGGCCTCATTCTTTCTCTCATTGTCATCCTCATCTTCCGCGTCAGTCTCGGTGAAGCCAACTGGTCTCAGTTTGGCTGGAGATTCCCCTTCCTTTTGTCTGTACTCCTCGTCGGTGTCTCTTTGTATATCCGTCTCAAGATGCGCGAGTCTCCCTTATTCACCAAGGCCAAAGGAGAAGGCAAAATGAACAAGAACCCTCTTGTTGAATCCTTCCTGCGGCCTTACAACTTGTACTATGTCTGCCTGGCTCTGTTTGGTGCTACCATGGGTCAAGGTGTTATTTGGTACACGGCCCAGTTCTACACTTTGACTTTCATCCAATCCACGCTCAAGACTCCCCTGATTGACTCATACCTGATTGTCCTTGTTGCCTGCTTCTTTGCCGCCCCACTGTTTGTTGTTGTCGGCAGTCTCTCGGACAAATACGGACGCAAGCCCTTCATGTTGGCGGGTATCTTACTCGGTGCCACGCTCTTTTACCCAATGTACATGGGTCTCTACCATTTCCGCCCTTACGAAAACAATGACAGCAAGGGTGGATTCCGTGAAGGATACAACCCTGCCATGATGTCCTTCCTAACATTCCTCATGGTTTCATTTGTGGCTCTCGCATATGGACCCATTGCCGCCTTCATGGTTGAACTGTTCCCCACCTCGATCCGATACACATCCATGTCCCTGCCATACCACATTGGAAACGGAATCTTTGGAGGTCTTGTTCCCGTGATTGCCACCTCCGTAGCCGCTGCAACTGGAAACAAGCTGAGTGGATTGTTTTACCCAATCGGAGTTGCGTCCGCGTGTTTTGTGATTGGACTCGTGTTTCTTCCTGAAACCAACACAAGGAATATTGAAAACATGACGGATGCTGGAGGTCATATGGAGAATGCTGTGGAGGTGGTTGAGAAGGCGTAATGTCACATGTTTCGTTTGGTTGGATGTTCATTGGCGTTTGATTATTATTGGCTTCTATTTTTGGTCTCTTTTTTGTCATCTCCTCATTTTAAACAACACAACACACCCCTGTCAAATAAAAATAGATTTGCTGAATCTGTAAAAAAATGTCGCGTTGTTTTATTGCAGTTCAAAACTCTTTTCAGAACTGTGTCAAATACGCGCAAAACTCGTCAAACAAAATAAACCCGCCCCCATTCTTGTCAATCTCGTCAAAGTCTGCACGCGCGTTACCGTCCGTCAACCCGAGCTTCTTTCTTCCCGCTTCAAATTCGGCAAAGTTGACTCGCTTGTCGCCATCCTTGTCCATGCCTTGGAACCTGTACAAAAATTAGAAAGCATCAGTACTACCTCCAACTTCAGAACAACAAAAAATAAAACTCACATTTTATAAACCTTGTCATACTTGATCAAATTATCCACAAACCCTTCAAACTCATCTTTACTTATAAACCCGTCCGCCTTCTTGGCTCCTTGACGGCCATGCTTGTCGGAAGCTTTATAAGCACGCATGATGGCGGGTTTATCCTTGGCAACGTCGGGTGCAATGTGGATCAAGGCTTTATCGATTTCGGCGAGGGAGAGCATCCCGTTTGGGTGTGAGTCAAAGACGGCGTAGCTGGAGAGGAGTTTGGTTTTGTCGATGGTCATTTTGATGGAACTTCTTTTTTTTTGTTCTATTCTTTGACAGCGCGCGCGACACAATGGGCAAATGGGAGACACGCGCTTTCTTTTGTTCCCGAAATAGAGTGGGTTATTAAAAATAAAGTGGACGCGTCAAACACTGATCAGACACAAATACTGTGCGAATGATCAACTTGAACTTGACAGACCATCCTTCTTCTTTTCGAATACCTTGCCGGAAACCTTTGATTCTGGGCCAGTGCGCGTTCCAGGCAGCACTCCATGTTGCTTGCAAATAAAAGTTGACGCGTTTAATAAGTGGCTGGGCTGGTTCTTTCCATGCTCAAGGATACTGTTCGAATGATCAACTCTGACAGACCATCCCTTCTTTTCGATTCCCTTTCCGGAAACCTTGGATTTTGGGCCAGTTTCGTGGCTTTTCCGCATTTATTTACAAGCATTGCAAGCCCTTCCTCATTTCACTTCGCCGCTTAACGCCTTTTGAAGACTGCGAGTCCGATCGACGCAATGGATCCTTTCCATATCCGCGTGCTGGTGGTGGTTTCCATTCCATTTTCAAGGAATCCGCAACATCATCTTGCTCAAGAAACAAACAAGTTTCCGGCATAAACCCCGTCGTTGTCGGCCAGGTCCTTGATGAATTGTCGAGATTTTTCAGACAAGCAGCCCCAATAAGGTTTTTTCGATAGGCATCCATAACAAGTGTCGTAGACGGGGAATTTGAAGTGATCGGGAAATTTGAATTCATCCAGAAGCGTTTGATGGACTTCCAATGTAATGTGCCGTTCCATGAATGCAGTGACTTTTTTAACACACTCTGGTTCGATGGGATATGACCCCTTCCAACTGCTTTGGTTGAACATGGACATATACTCGACATCCGGTATGCATCGCAAAAAGTTGAAAATGTCGTCCAGGAGAGTCCGCATGGTCCATCAACTTTGGGTAATACTTTTGCATACACGGAAGCCTCTTCAGCACTTGCACTTCAGAATTGTCCAGTGCACTCAGTACAAACCGAGATTGCTTGAGGAAAGGGTTGTAGTGAACTTGTTTGAGAATCAATTTGGCAGTGTGCGAAAGTTTGTTGCGTGCAAGGGCTTCGGTCTTGGACATGCCTTTTGGGAGGGTGGAGCGGTTCTTGTTGCTGTTGTTGCGCTTATTGGGTGCGACTGGTTCCATGGTGGTTGGGTGCATGGGCGTGGTTGGTTTGCTTTGCTGAACAGCGAGGACTGTGTACCGCATGGTTTAAATGTGGCAAAGTTTAAATGCACAGTTTCGGGGTTGATCAATTGGGACAGCATCCTGAACTCTCCAAATGTATTCTCGTCGTGATATAACCTCGCATTTGCTTCAAAAGAAGCTGCAAGAGACGTCTAAGTTACTCTCCGGCTGACGTGATCGCATTCCTGGTGGGTGAAAACCAAATATACGAAACTTGACAGCAATTTGATCGAGAAAAATCCCCTTCTGGGCCAAACTGGTTCGTTTCGTGACTCTTTCTTATTTATTTACAAGCACTGCACTCCCTCTTCATTTCACTCCGTCGCTTGACTCGTTTTGAAGACTGCAAGTCCGAGCGACGCAATTGATCCTTACGAAATGTGGGTGCTGGTGGTTTCCGTTCCACTTTCAAAAAATCCGCTACTGCATCTTGCTCTGAAACAAACAAGTTTCCAGCATAAATGCACGTCCATTCGCTACTGGCAAGATCTTTGATGAATTGTTGGGACTTTTGAGACAAACAGCCCCAATAAGTCTCGTGATCGGGAAATCCGAATTCAGCTAAAAGAGTTTGATGGAGTTCCATTGTGATATGCCGTTCCATGAATGCGGTGACTTTTTTAACTCGCTCTGGTTCGAGGGGTGGACCCCTCCAGCTGTTTTGGTTGAACATGTACATGTACTTGGCATCATGTACGGGGCGCAAGTAGTGGAAAATGTCATCTGGAGCGTGAGGCAACTTTGGGTAATACTTCATGATATAAGGAAGGCCCTTCAAGACTTGCACTTCAGAAGCGTCCAGCGCATGTAGTGTAAACTGAGATTGCTTGAGGAATGGGTTGTCTTCAACTTGCTTGAGTATCAGGTTGGCTGTGTGCGCCAGTTTGTTGCGCGCAAAGGCTTCGCTCTTGGACATGCCTTTTGGGAGGATGAAGCGGTCCATGTTGTTGCGCTTATCGGCTGCGATCAGTTCCATGGTGGGTTGGGTGCGTGGGAGCGGTTTGTCAGCTTTATTGAATCTGCGCAGGTTTTAAAATAAATGTGGTAAAGTTTATTGGCACAGTTTCGGGTTCGTCTGCTTTAGCAGCATTCGACCAGCACAGATGGCTGTCTTCCAATAGGGTAACTCTCCAGTGTATTCCAATTGATGTGGCATGTATTCATTTGCATGCCATAAACGCAAGCGCCTTCTTCATCTCACTCCTTCGTTCCACGCGTTTGGATGAATGCAGTTCAGATTTACGCACACGGTATTTCACAGATCCAATGTCCGCCTTCTTCAAGGAATCCAACATGGCCTCCCCCTCAGTTACAAATAAATCATCCGCACGCAAACACGCCCATTCACTCGCAGCAAGGTCCTTGATCCGTTCCCGTGATTTATGAGACAATATACCCCAGTACTTTTCCTTTTTCGGGAATCCAAATTGGCTTATGTACGCTTGATGTGTTTCCATCTCGGCTTGTCGTTCGATAAAAGCAGACGCTTTTTCAACGCACATGAAGGGAGTATGTCTGAAGCTGCGCAGCTCTGATGCGCCCAGCGCGTTCAGGGTTGAGGGCGGTTCTTTGAGGAACGGGTGGTCTTGAATCTGTTGGAGTATCAGTTGAGCAGTGTGAGCCAGTCGAGCTTGGGCGAGCGCGTCTTGCTTTGACATTTCCTTTTGCAGAAGCAGGCGGTCTTTCGCGTTCAATATGTCCAACGCGGATGCGCTTGTTGTGCTGCGGCTGCTGAGTGAGGCTGTTGGTGGGTGCGGTTGTTGGAGGTTGATGTTATTTGTAATCAATGTGGCACAGCATACGCGGCACAGTCACGAACCGGATTCGTCAGCTCAATCTGCCCCAACGCCCTTCTTGCGCGCATGGAATCATTATGTATTGCTCCGCTTTGGCAGAATTTTGAATGGGTTCATTTTCTTAAATAGAATGAAGCTTAAGATAATTCGGCTCACATATTCTAAATACTTTTCTTTTCTTTTCTATTTTTTACTTTTATACTTTTTTGTTTTTTTTTTGTTTTCCTTTTTTACCATCTTTTTTTTTTGTGTCTGTCTTTCTTGGCTTCCTGCGCAGAAGACGCACTGGCTGCTTATTTTCTGGAATGCCCCGTTTAGTTTACGATCCATTCGACTGGTTGCCATCAAACTCCTGCTGCTGCCGAGGAGTCGCGTCCAGTGAGTCGGAGTGAGTGTTGGCAAGACGCGCAGAGTCCGCAGTCTCCTCGTTGAGCAGCGGGCGGCGCTTTTCCGGTACGGGTGATGATCCAACGCAGTGCCAAAAACACTGGTGATGCAGTTGTAAATAAAAAAAAAGAAATACAGATAAAAAAAAAACAGGGTAAACGCACGTGGCTGCTGATTCTTTACAAACACGGACCCAGACTTGAGAGGCCGGGGAACACGGCTGAACAAGGAAGCCTGGTGAAGCCACGCTATGTAGCGATGACTTGTTGGAGTTGCGAGGTCGCGCGGTTGACAATGTTGACAAGATTGTTTGGTTTGACGCGGGCGGCAAGTCTGGCCGTGACACAAACATTGCAATGGCAACGGCGCGTTCAAAAGATCATGTTTCCAACCTGTGCCAAACAAATAATAAATGACAACAGCTGAACAGTATTTAGAGTGAGACTAGACACTGGACCTTGCATCATGTGTGTGCTTTATTGAACGAAAGCACGAATATGCTGGCCAGGCATGACGGGATAAAGGTTGATAAATTTTGCTGTTGTCTTATTTCTCTTCTTGTTGGCTTTTATTGACAGTAACGCTACCCAAAAGCCCCCTCAGACCCTACACTCGAACAAAACAAGAAGCTAATGGAGAGTGATTCCGCGTTCTTTTGCTTCCTTCTGAATTCTGTGGATATGACCCTCGCACTGTTCCACAAGTCTGGTATTCGCGTTGTAGTCTCCTCCAAATTCATTGTCAGGGGTCTCATTTTCGTAGCACTCCAAATTTCTGCGCCATCTGTCGAGTTCGCTTTGAAGTCTCTGTTGCTCGGTTTGCGGAGCACTTTGGCCTGCTCCTCCTCCACGGAGACGCAGCACCAAGTGAAGGGTGGACTCCTTTTGAATGTTGTAGTCTGTTTATGAAGGTGCCGACTTTAGAAGAGTGTCGGGGCAGTCGTATCCAATGAAAAGGAAGTGAACAAGCCGCCTACGCGCGAGAAACGCGACAGATTCGGAGCAAGTAGAGGGGGACAAGGGGGCGGGGCAGCAACTCACCAGAAAGAGTGCAGGCCATCCTCAAGCTGCTTTCCGGCAAAGATGAGACGCTGCTGATCGGGTGGGATACCCTCCTTGTCCTGGATCTTGGCCTTGACGTTCTCGATGGTGTCGGAAGATTCAACCTCGAGGGTGATTGTCTTGCCGGTAAGGGTCTTTACAAAGATCTGCATCTGTTTGGTGATGGGATGGATCAGAGACGCATGGAAGGGCACTGTGGGATCGGTGTTTTGTACATTGTTTGTTCTTCATCTCCGGATGGATGTCGTCCTTTTAGCCGTCCTTTTATATGCGTTTGGTTTGGGGGTGGCGCGATTGAACAACAAGAAATTGCTGTGCCACCTATGCACGCGGGGGAAGAAGCAGATAACCCCCTCGAGAAGACAGCACAGCACAACAGCACGATAGATTAAGGTGCTGCAGTGCAAGTTGCGCATGTGAACTGCTTGTATGGAGGTCGTGGATGAAGAGGCAGTCCAATCTTGACGAATTTTAGTCCTCCTTATTTCCGCGATGACGAAGAAACACGTCGGAATCGATGCTTTCGGCTGTGTCACAAGAAGGAAAAGAGCAAACGCGGAACAATTTTGAATGATGGAAGAAAGGGAGAGAGAGAGTGTGTGTGTGTGTACGGCGGGGGCAGCATTATCTCGGACTTGACAGAGAACCGTGCCCAGAGAAGATCCCACCGGAATGCAGTTCATGCTTATCTACGATGAGCGCAACTCAGTCGATCAGCACATAATGCTTATCCTTCCGCGCCCGCGATCGATATTGCTGCTCCGGGCTTTGGTACAGTTAAAGCGGCATGAGAATGCCACATTTGCTGGCTTCTTCACTTGCAAGGGAGTTTGTCCTCATTGACGCGGCCAGCCAGTTTGCCAAGAAGGATGACCCAGCACGTGGCGTGGTTGAAATAAAACCTGGCAACTTGAGACGCGAAGCCTCCAACTGCTTCTTCAGCTGGTTTGACTATCAAGCCAAATACGAGAAGGATGCAGTTTCAGTCGCGTTATTCAATAGCGTTGCTGGTTCTAAACGATCACAGATTGTCGTTGTCGTGGTAACCCTCTCAGTTTAGCAGTGCTGAGAGTAAGTCGCGCAGGACAAGCATCCGACCCAAAGTCTTTCTCCATGTCGCGTACTGCTACGATGCTGTTTCCCACCCATCGCGTGTCATGTGTCTGTACAACTCCATCTCAACACATCCAACACAGCGCAGCGCAGTCTCGCAAAATAAAAAAGAAATAAAAAAGAAAGCAGCCCGGCATTGTTGATATATTTGATGGGCAGTCATTTGGAAGCGTGGTTCTTTTTATGGCAGCAGCTGTCGAGACACGCACGCTGAAAGACGCCAGAATAAGGCACGCATGCTTGATCCATTTCTCGCCGGTGAAAAATTCCTGACTTTATAAACAGTGCTTTCCCGTGCCAGCTGTCAAAGTTTCGCACGATCATTGTTACCCCCTTCAAGGGTAACGCTATCCAGGAGTCACCCATGCGTTCGAACACCTGTTCGCACACCACTGTCGATTTTATAGCAGCCTGATTTATCGCCACCTCCTGACGACATCTTCAACGGTCAGTGGATGAATATTTTGAAGCTGAGGAGCGTTTAAGACGCGTAAAGTGCTTGCGTTAACAGATACGTCGACAACGACTTGCTGCGATGCGCGCTCAACTCAAGGTTATCACGTAATACGTATTTGATAAAATCTAAAAGTAAAAAAAAGGAAAAAGCGCACCAAACTCCGCAGCAGCAGCAAAGCACTGCATCAAAAATGAACAGCGCCGAATTCACCACATTCGATGAACTCACGCAATCCGAAATGCGGCGGGTTGCCATCATCTCATCGCTGGGCACGTTGATCGAGTGGTACGACTTTTTCATCTTTGGGACAATGTCCAGCACAACGGCGTCGCTGTTTTACAAGACGGGGAATCCGTATGGAGACCTGATTGCGTGGTTGGGTGCGTTTGCTGTTGGATTCATGTTTCGGCCGTTTGGTGCTTTCTTGTTTGGGTACATTGGTGCGTTGTTTGTGCTTTGCTTTATTTCTTTGCGTGCTGGTATTCACACTCCCCCACAGGCGATAAAGTCGGACGTAAGAGCACATTCCTGATTACTCTATCCATGATGGGCGCATCAACGTTTCTCGTTGGCTGTCTGCCCACATACGACACCATCGGAGTCACGGCCGGATTCCTTCTCATTCTCCTGCGCATCATTCAGGGTCTGTCAGTGGGTGGCGAATACGGCGGCGCTGCTGCCTTTATTTGCGAAAACTGTCCTCAAGATCAACGCGGCTTTTACACATCCTTTTTACAAATGACTGCCAAAGTGGGCATCTCCATGTCGCTTTTGGCCATTATTGTTTTTAAACTGTCTTTGGGGGATGTTGCGTGGTTGCAGTATGGCTGGAGATTTCCGTTCTTGGTGTCCATCTTTTTGGTTGGCTTGTCCGTTTACGTGCGGTTCAATTTGAAGGAGTCTCCAATGTTTATGGAAGCGAAAAGGGAAGGTGGTGTCGTGGGAAATCCGTTGGTTGAAGCCATCTGTCTGCCGTACAATCTGTACTACATGTTTGTCGCTCTTGCGGCAGTGATGGGCCAAGGAATCACATTCCAGACGGCGAATTTTTACGCCCTCACATTTCTTCAGTCCACCATCAAAGTCCCTCAAATGACATCGTACATCATTATGCTGATTGCACTGCTGGGAACCATACCGTTTCAGATTCTGTTTGGCTGGACGTCCGACAAGGTTGGGCGGAAACCCATGATTCTGACTGGCGTGGCGCTGAGTGCGTTCTTCTTGTATCCGCTATTCTATGGAGTCTATGCATGCCGGCCGTATGAAAAAAATGACCCGAAACAGCCGTTTCGCGAAAACTATGATCCAGTCCTGATTTGCTTCTATCTCTGGATCTTGAATGTATTTGGTGCAGCCGCGTATGCGCCGATGGCAGCGTTTCTTGTAGAACTGTTTCCAACTGGGATTCGGTATACATGTGTCTCGATTCCATATCACATTGGAAACGGGATTTTCGGGGGTCTTGTGACTGTCGTGGCAGTTTCGATTTCAACTGCAACGCGGAATGTGTTTGGAGGCCTTTTTTACCCGATCGGTGTTTGTTCGTTTGGGTTCTTTACGACATTGCTGTTTGCGCCGGAGACACTTGGGCGAGATATTCGGAAAATCAAGAAGGGTTCTGCACCGCGGTTGAATGGAGTGGATGAGCGGAGTGGATATTCCGAGTTGCAACGACGAAGTGGGTTTGTGTCTGCTTCTTGACCCCAAAGCCAAACCCTTGTTTTTTTTTGGTTGTTTTCTTGGCCCTTTTTTTTTTTGTTGTTGTTTTTTCGCATGGCATCGCATTGCTTGACTTTTTTATTTCTTGTTTATTCTTCTGGCTCTTGTTGGACATGTGTGTATTGCTTTGCACTTTTGTATGTGTAGTTGTTGGACAGTATTTAGTGTGTAAAATAAACGAATGACAAATGTTTTTCACTCAATCAGAGAAGAAAGGTTGGGAGAGTGGGAAAACACGTGGGTTGCGTGTGACCCAAACAAGGAAAGTCATTCCGGCTGATGTGAGTGGGAGACAGAGAGAGAGTGGGAGTCAGACGCGTGTCCAAACAAACAATGTAAACAAACAAACAATGTAAACAAACAAACAAACAAACAAACACAGAATGTAAACAATCAGGTTTGTCACATTTGTCTTGGACCCCTTTCTTTTTGATTTTTGATTTGACGAGGAAGGTGGCTTTAAAGTGCCACCTTGATATTAAAGTATCACCTGATCAATGTAAAATTTACATGCCCATTTTGTGACAATTTTAAATTTAAAAATAAATGGGAAATAAAAAACAAAATAAAAAAAAAGAGAATACAGACAGACAGAAATGCAGATCGCCGTCATTGCCGCCGTTGTCGCTTCCATCGCATCCGTTGTTGATGCCTGGGGAAGTCTCGGTCATTCCGTCACGGGAACCATTGCGCAGAAGGTGTGTTTGCTCTCTTACAAACCTGTATCATATATCTCACTCCTTCCCTGTCAGTATCTCAACAGCAACGCAGTCAAGATGGTATCAAACCTCGTCGAGAGCAAGTATGCAGGCTCTCTTGCAGGAGACAGTACGTACAACCATTGCATTGCGATTGCCAAGCCTAATGAATATCATCATCACAGCCGCAAACTGGGCCGACACTAACGGTCGCACGTTGATCAAGGAGAGCGCCGAGTGGCACTACGTCGACATGATGGCAGCCGTTCCAAAGAGCTGTGGATACGTCCAAAGCGACTGTGTGGGGAGAACCTGCATCATTGCCGCCATCACCGACCAGACGAAAATTTTGTTGGATGCAAAATGTGCCAAGTCGACCGCAACGACTCAAGCTGTTCAGTTGTGAGTTGTGAGGGTACCTGTGTGAGAGAGAAAGGAATGCTGATCCATCTACCCCATTTGCTTTAGCTTGGCCCACTTTCTCGGAGATATCACGCAGCCTCTTCACAACTGGTTTGTGCAACGCAAACGCACGAGTTTTGAGAAATCTGAACGCAAAAATCTTAACCACGCAAAACAGCAACCGTGACCGCGGAGGCAACGACGCCAAACTGACCTACAACGGCCAGCAAAGCAACTTCCACAAGATCCACGACACCAACATCCCAGTCAGTTACGCCACCGAGAACGGTCTGTCTGGAACCGATGCTGCCGGCCTTGCCAAGCTTGTGGACTCCAAGTACGCGTCCAAGATGAACAGCTACACGTCAGCCACGTTTATCGACCTGCAGAGCGTTGATTCAGCCAACAACTTGCTCGGAGCTATTGCCATGGCCAGCGATGCCAACGCGTTGGATTGCAACAAGAACGCGTTCTGGGGTTTGTATGATCAGAACCCGAACCAAGACTTTTCTGGTGCCTACTATGATGCGGTAAGCTCTTTTTTTTTTTAGTTTTTGAGAAAGGATTCACTGATTTCTCTCGTTTTGATTCAATTCTTTTGCAGACAAAGGACTTTTTGATTGAGCAGATCGCAAAGGGCGGTTACAGAGTATGTTAATACTCGTTGGGATACATCTCGATCATTGCGCTAACTTCAAATCTATTCCAGTCTGCTGCTTGGATGAACGCCATTGCAAACGCGTGTGCCGGCATGACCCCAGAACCAAGCCCCACCAAAACCACCGTCACAAGCTCAAAGACCGCTACAACTGCCAACTCAAAGTCTACCAGCAGCACAAAACCAAGACCACCACCTCTAGCACCAAAGCCGCAGCCAAATGCGCGCACAGTGAATGTGTCGCTGGAGCCAAGTTGACGAGCACGTGCAGTGTTTGTGCTGGTCTCTGTGTCCAACAGGATTCATACTGCACAGCGACAAGTTGGGATGATATTTGTGTGGATCTTGCGGTTCAAGTGTGTGGGATCCAGTGTTAACAGTGATGTTCATGTGTGTGTGTGCTTAAAGAATAAAATGAAGATTTCAGTGTAATAATGCCGCTTTTTGGATGTGAGCTTGTGAAGAGACCAGACTCAGTTCATGCACGGTGCTGCTACTGCTGCTGCTACTTGATCATAATGATGACTGCGCCTGTCTCGTCGCATAAATAAATGCCATTCACTGAAGAAGGCAGGTTTACATACGCTGATGGGCACATGTTCGTTGGTTTGATGCAATTTGCCGCGTGACCAATTTTTGAAAATTGAAAACCCAAGTCCACACAGAAAATTGATCACTGCAAACTGCTAAGCACAAACGAGAAATAGTCACAATTGGGGGTGATCAGAATTCCAGTCAGAAAATGCACTTCGCCAACTCCGCACTCGCTCTCGCAGTCCTTGCTGCTGCAGCCGTCTCCCAAGTCGCAGCCGCATGCCAGCCCATCAAGAGCGTCATGACCATTGTCCTTGAGAACCAGGACGGATCCACCATCCTGGCTGACTCCTACATGGGCAGCACACTCGTCAAGAAGGGATACCTGCTCAACAACTTTTATGGCGTCACTCACCCGTCCCAGCCAAACTACATTGCCATGATCTCCGGAAGCAGAAACATGTGTCTGCTTGACTTTGACTGCAAGATTGGCGCTGTGAGTATCACACAATCAAGAAATACCAATGAAACTGACGCATTCTCCCCACCAACAGAACTCGGTCGTTGACCTCCTCGAGCAAAAAGGCAAGACGTGGAAATCATACCAAGAATCCTACCCAGGAAACTGCTTCACCGGCACATCCTCCTGGCACATACCGCCGCAAACACAACCCCTTCATGTCCTTCAACAACATCCGCGGGAACCTCACCCGTTGCGCCAACATTGTCAATTCGGACCAACTCACCCGTGACGCGGCTGCTGGAAAGCTTCCAAATTACATTTTCTACACACCTGATATGAACAATGACGGACATGATACGAGCGCGTCGTATGCTTCCAACTGGCTCAAGACGTTTTTGGAGCCCAAATTGGTGGACCCTGCGTTTGCGAATGTGTTGTTTCACGTTGTGTTTGATGAGTCGGAGACGTATTTTGGGCCAAACCATATCTGTGTGTATTTTAATTTTTGATTCTGTTTGTATTTCTTTATTCAAGCGTATTTACTCTGTCTTTCAACAGACTCGATTCTCCTCGGAAAGGGCATCAAGGGAGCAGGTCTTGTCGACAATGCGCACTATGACCACTACAGCTTCTTGGCTACCCTTGAAGGCATCTTTGACCTTGGAAACTTGGACAAGCATGACAAGGATGCTGTCAGAATTCCTCTCAGCTGTTGAAGTGTGTTGTGAGGATATGTAGAGTAAATCTAAAGAAGTAAAAAACGCGGTGAAGAATCAAAGTAAATCTAAAGAAATAAAAAACGCGTTGAAGAATCAAAGTGCGGCTTACAAAATGAACTGCCAATGAGACTTTCGGCTGTTGTGTGTCTGCGTGTAAATATCTGATATTTGCTTTCAAATCTACTATTTAATAGGATCGATGATAATCCGAACAAACATGACAAGGATGTTGAGTACATATATAGTTCAATTGGTAAATGTATTTCGAGTCGCGCGCGATGTCTAATTTATTTTTCTATTCCGACAGCGGCCCACCATCAATCAAGCCTTGCAAGTTCCCCGCTTAAGCCCACCCAAGTTTCCACGACAGTGGCGGCTTGCACAATGATCATCGGCCCAGCATGAAACACCGTCAGGGACAAGCTTGCAGTAGTCGTATCCGGCATACCCAGACACGCCGGCTTGACCGTCTGGCTTGTTGCGGCAACATGCTTTATGGCCCGTGGCACCCCAGTACGCGCAGATGGACGAGTAGCAAGTCAAAGTAATCACCACATTCGTCACCGTCATTTCTTTGGCGCTTGTAACCGCAAACGGCACCCTTGGCACCCCAAGGAGTGATTCCCCAGTGGCGGCCGTCTTTAAGCCAGCAAACGCCGTTGTTCCATGTAAAGTAGGTGCATTGGTTGGATTCCAAGCATTTGCGGCCACACTGCTTCACCGGGGATGTTGTAGTGAGCGTAGTCGCCGCCGTTAAAGTCGCAGTCCATGGCCCATTGGATCTTGCCGTTGCCGTCGCCGTCGTGCCAGTCTTGGGCGAGGGTGGAGGAGACGAGGGTGACTGCAGCAAAGAGAGCTTTGGTGAATCGCATGTTTTGTTTGTTTGTTTGTTTGTTTGTTTGTTTGTTTTGGTGGGTTGTTGGGTTGTTGGGTTGTTGGGTTGTTGGTGTTTTGGGGATGATTTTTATATTGTTTGGATTGACTGGGCTTGAGTTGTTTGCAAGTCAGTTTGATTGTTTACAATTGATTGATTGAAATTCACTTGAGCGAATCTATCTCCAAATAAAGAAACAAAACTGGGCAATTTGTTGGGCAACAACAATGTGTGTATGTATGCATGCGCGGATGATGCATCCGAATTAATTGTTGATTGTTGTCTGCAGAGTGCGATGGAATGCGATGAATGGAATGTGATTGAAAGCGGCAAACACTATTTTCTATTTTCGGGTGTTGAACATTGTGGCAAACGCAATTTACTTTGTTGATATTAAATTGCGTCGGAGCTTGGTTGATTGGATTGAATTTCTCGGTGAGTTCTGTGATTAAGGGGCACGCGACGAGGACAAGGAACGGCACCGACGGAAGGACGGAAAACGTTACCAGGGATGGGATGCACATGCATGCATGCATGCACGCACGCAGAGGGACATACTGCATACAGCAACTGAGGATGCAACTGAGGAAGAGGAAGGGAGCCTGAGGCGGAAGAGAGTCAGCCAGCCCAAGTTCGCGTGCTACCAGACAAGCCCTCTTAAATTATTCCTGATTGCACCAATATAATCATATAAAAACCACTCACGCCATTCCAGCATTCAACGAAATTTTCAAACCAGATGCAAGTCCTGTTGTTCGTGCTGTCGCTGGTCGGTCTGAGCCACGCCAGCTTCTGGCTTCAAGACATCAAAGCACCAAGGAGTCTTACCATTCGGCGGTGACAGCGCATACACCGTGTTCAGAGATGTTCGCGCGTACGGAGCAATGGGTGACCCTTACTTCTTGATTGACTTGGCCTTGTCCATCTGTTTTCTAAAGCATCCTTGACTGCATTACCAGGTGACGGTATCACCGATGACTACAGCCTGCCTATCAACAAAGCTATCACGGAGGGAAAACGCTGCGGTCTCGGTTGTGACTCCACCACGGCCACACCAGCTATCATTTACTTCCCACCTGGCACGTACCTCGTGTCTGCTCCGCTCATCCAGTACTACTACACATTCATGATTGGAGACGCCAACCAACTTCCCACCATCAAGGCTGCCGCCAACTTTGTCATGACATACCCATGGTTCACTTACGTTATTGACGCTGACCCGTACGGCCCTGGCGGTGTCAACTGGTTTGTGAACCAGAACAACTTTTTCCGCCAGATTCGCAACTTGAAAATCGATTTGACTGGGCTTCCTGCCACGGCCTTGATTGGCTGGAATTCACTGGCAAGTTTCTCAAGCAACCAGTCTCCAAAACATTGAAATCACCATGGCTCCGGCTTCGCCCGACAACCAGCAGAAGGGAATCTTTATTGAAAACGGTGAGAATTTTACTTGACAACTGGGAATTCCGCCTGACCAAATAGAATCCAAGGATCTGGCGGGTTTTTTCACCGATATTGTCTTGAACGGCGGAAACATTGGAATGGATGTTGGAAACCAGCAGTTTACAACTCGTAACATTGTCTTCAACTCATGCAACACCGCCGTCACCATGAGTTGGGACTGGGGATGGGTCTTCAAGTCCCTACAAATCAACACTTGTGACGTTGGAATCGACATGAGCGCTGTCAATCCATCGAGTGGCCAAACAAGACGTTGGATCTGTAATTTTGCTGGACAGTAAGATCTCCAACACCAGAATCGGTATCAAGACCTCCTTCGGTATCGCCAGCAATGGATCATCCGGGCTCGCTCGTTGTCGACAATGTGAATTTCGACAACACAGCCACTGCAGTGACGGACTCTGGAGAAGTTGTGCTGTATGGAAACACGGTGGTCAAGTCATGGGGACAGGGAGTCTATTTTGGCGGTGACTCACCGTTCCGCATGCAGGGTCGCTTGGACGGCATTGAGAAGCCCACTGAATTACTGGACGCGAGTGGCAAGTTTTTCGAAAGGAGCAAGCCACAATACAAGGACCTGCCTGCGTCCGCGTTTCTTAGTGTGAAAAGTGCTGGAGCGAGAGGTGTGTGCGCCTTACTTCTATATTATTTTTCCCAAAAGTATTTCTTATTGCTCATTTCTCCCCGTTCTTTTTTATCAGGTGACGGTGCTACCGACGACACGGATGCCATTCAAAACGTGCTCAACTCTGCTTCCTCATCGCAAGTTGTTTTCTTTGACCATGGCGCCTACATTGTGTCTCGTACCATTCTTGTCCCGAAAGGCGTGCGTATTGTTGGTGAAGCTTGGCCCATCATTATGGCAAAGGGTGCCGCATTCCAGAATCCAGCAGCCCCAGTTCCATGTATTTCAAGTGGGCAATGTTGGGGATGTCGGGTCGGTTGAAATCTCGGATCTCATGTTTGGTAAGATTTGCAAAGGCAATGTTGCTTGTGACATAAACTGATTCTGTTGTTATTTTCCAGAAACTTCTGGCGCGCAACCAGGATGCTATTCTCATCCAATTCAACATGAAATCGAGCTCCCCTGGTGCTACGGGAATGTGGGATGTCCACGGAAGAGTTGGTGGCACGGTTGGAAGTCATTTGCAGCAGGCCGAGTGCTTGCATGGAACCTTGAACTACGAAACCTGCTCAGGACCTTTCCTCATGATGCACATTACAAAGAGCGCTGGAGTCTACATTGAAAACTCTTGGATGTGGACAGCCGACCACGATTTGGACTCTGGCGGCAGCACTCAAGTCAGCATCTTCACAGGAAGAGGAGTTCTCATTGAAAGCGAGTCGCCTGTCTGGCTGTATGGAACCGCTGCTGAACATAATCAGTTGTACAATTACCAGTTCTCCGGGAGCTTCCAACATCTTTGCCTGCCATGCTTCAATCTGAGACTCCATACTACCAGGGCACCCCAGACGCGTTAACGCCGTTTAAACCCAACCCCACCTACAATGACCCCGATTTCTCCAATTGCCTTCCAGAAAGCAAATCGTGCGTCCGATCCTGGGGACTGCGTATTGTCCAGTCGAGCAACATTATGATTTACGGAGCAGGCCTGTACAGCTTTTTTGAAAACTATGGACAGGCGTGTATCGACGCACTTTCGTGTCAAGATAACATGGTTTCCATCGAGTCCAGTCGAGGAGTGAGCATGTTCAATCTCAACACTGTAGGGACATCCAATATGATTGCAATCAATTCTGTCCCTTCTCTTCCTGCGGAAACGCTCCATGCGACTTTTTGCTCAACGCTTGCCATGTTTGGTAAGAGTATTTGAACTTGCGCTTGCTTAGTTCTTGACATGTTTTTTGAAATTATGACAGTCATTGCTGGAAAGTCATCAGGAGACCTGCCACCCACCCCTAGCACCCCCAAAAGAATCCGACCATTCTGGGTGGTAGGACACAACCCCAATACCATGGAAGAAGTCCAAAAATTCATCGATCAAGGCGCAAACGCACTTGAACCCGACTTTGCATACCGGTCGTACGAAGGTGGAGCCATTGCCATTTGCCACTCGGCCAACGCAGAAAAAGAATGCGGAACGCAAGATCAAACTGCTCAAGACTATCTCAACAAGCTTCGTGAAAAGTTGACGGCACAGCCGGGCAAGATTTCAACCATCATGTTGGATATCAAGACTTCGCTGGTTCGAGCGCCGACCGCGTTTAATGCGCCCATGAAGCTGATGAGCATGATTCATGACTTGACGAAATCCATTCCGTTGAACATTATGTACTCTGTGTCTTCTTTGGATGAGGCGAAAGTGTTTTTCACTCCTGAATTTGTGAAAGGATTGGGATCTAAGGAAGGACTCTACATTGACTATGAGAACCAGCCACAAGTTGTTTTGGTGCGTTCGCTTTCTTGCTCAGCGGAATATCAACAGAAAATTAACAAATAACCACAGGATTACTACAAATCCATCAAGGCACCACGTTACGGATACGGTAACGGAATTTCCTTTGCAAACCCAGCTCAAGATCTTTGGGCCCCAAATATTCGTCCTTCCATTCGAGAAGCAGCTTGGTACCAAGCAGCTACTGGACAGGGACAATCCGTCGGAACTTGGACCAGCAATGCGCGTACCGATCAACTAGACTTTATCCGTGGCGGAGTCAGCTCTATTATCGTAGATACTTCAAAAGGCTCATCAGACCCATACGTGCGTGGGATCCAATCTTTGGTGAATCTGATCAAGTTGAACTCTGAAGTCAAAAGTCTCGTTCGCTTTGGGACAATCAAAGATAACCTGTGGACATCGAATCTGGGCCGATACGGACTTTCCATCAACGTTGCTCAAGCAGTTAAAACGGTGGGACGGGATCGTGATCTCGTCAGCCTTCACGCTTGTTGGCACCAAAGGTCAAGCATCGTGTATTGTGGACTACTCATATGCGAACCGTTTGGACATTGACAACCCCACGTACGCGACCATTATCTCAGAAGACCTTGGAAAACTCAGCAAAATTATTGTGGAGAGCCCAGTGTCAACAAAAATGATTGTACGCGTCGTCAGTGCTTCATACAAGCAAGACGTGCAGTTTTCCGATTTCGCCGACATTTCTAACGGAAAAACTGAAGTCGCTCTGCAAGCATCCACATGCCCGGGACTTTACCCTTGCAAAGGCGCTGCTGCGGGGGCTACCTGCAAACAGAACCGCGACTGCCAGAACAGAGCGTGTGGGCGATTTGGGAAAGGTGGTGACTACCAATGTTGTCCCAGAGCAACTCTTGAAGTCTGGGGTACAAGTGATTACTGTATGGGGGTTGTAACGGGTACAAGCTGCCATACCGATGCCAAATGCGCGTCAGGTTACTGCAAGGACAGCGTTTGCACGGAGCGAAAACAAAATGGAGAAAGTAAGGGGTCTTTTATTTTGTTTTCCTTTGCGCTTTGCTGATGAGCCAATCTTTTTTTTTTGATACAGAATGTTCAGATAGCGATGATTGTTTGAATCATGCGTGCGGTGGCAGCAGCTCCAAAATCTGCTGCTTATCCAGTCGTCTCAACAGCGGTCTCTGTGCTAACGACAGCTGTAACGATGCTGATTGCGAGTTTGGATGCTGTGGTACGTCTTGCTGCCGTGACCCTTGTGCGAGCTGCAGGTACGGTTGCTGTCTTGGTTTATGCTGCGATGGTCCACCGCAGAGGTAGAGTTTAGATGCAGATGATTTCGGAAGGAAAAAGGTAGTTTTCCAAAGAGACGGAATTTTTGTCCGAATAAAGGTGTTCTTTTTAGATTATTTTTAGCAAAGTTTACCCTGAGTCCGACTCGGCCGCGGCAGCGTCCACGAAATGCTTTAAATGACTCGAGCTTTTTACCATTTCAGTAATATATAACCGTGTTATGATTCTCAATTCTTCCACAGCGCAGAACCTCCCGCGCAACGTCGTATAAACAACTGCAGGGCCTCCAAGATGCAAAAGAGCACACAACTAAACTAATTACACGCTTTATTGTCGATACAACGCCTGCAAGAAGCGAATAAACACGTCGTGATTTTGCAACAATAAATTGTAAATCCTAGAATTGCCAGTCAGAAGTTCTTCAACTGTCGCAGTATGCTTGTCTGTCCTCGTAAATAACGCGACTGGAAAGGCAGCAGGTTTTCCTTCTGCCCGCAGCAATGCCACATGCCTTGTTCAAGCAATCATCATTAAGTGAACAAACTAGAGATCAAACAAAACCTTCCCTCATTAGTACCTAAAAGATTGAGTAAGTTCAAAACACGTACATTCTCCATTCTGCTTTCGCTCTGTGCATACGCTGTTCTTGCAGTAACCTGACGCGCACTTGGCATCTGTATGGCAGCTCGTACCAGTCGCCATGCCCATGCAACAGTCGCTACCACCCCAGTTTTCAAGTGTTGCTCTGGGACAGCATTGGTAGTCGCCACCTTTCTCAAATCGCCCACAAGCTCTGTTCCTACATTCGCGACTCTGGTTGCAGACTGACTCCATAGCATTGCCCTTGCAAGGGTTAAGTCCTGGGCAGCTAGGTTGTTGCAAATTAACTTCTGTCTTCCCAGCTGAGATGTCCGTGAAATCAGCAAACTCCATATCTTGCGAGTAGTAATGGATGAGGGGAGCAGACACGAGGTACGTGCCAGGTGGAAAGTAAATGATTGCTGGTGTGGCCGTGGTGGAGTCGCAACCCAGACCGCAGTGTTTTCCCTCCGTGATAGCTTTGTTGATGGCGGCTGTATCATCGGTGATACGCCAGCCTCGAACTATATCCGAGAACGAAAAAGCGCGGGCCGGCTTGTTCCCAATTTGCAGTGGCGGAATATACGCGCAACCAAGAAGCTGTGCTTCTGTCTGACAGCGTCACTCTCAACTCACCCTTACCCCTCATTCCATCCCTTCGCATATCCTTGCACCGTGTCTCCCTGAGCATGCGCGTCGTGGTCCCTGTCGCGTTATCTTGCAATAAAAATCGGTGCTGGTCATCAAATTGGAGGTCCAAACATTCACAAAAATCCGAAAAGTCCGGATAATTTTATTTTCGGCCAGCCAGCCAGCCTCAAAAACCATACAATACATGCACAGCAGCAGCAGTTTGCAGTGAGTGTTATTCCACGACATTCCACAGCATTCATTCCAAGCACATCCATCGGCCTCACTCACATTGTTTGGCCTCTGGAAATGATTTAACACCAAGCCAGCCTCGTATAATGGGGCTGGCCTGGGAATCGCGCACTCCGCTTGAGATGGCGTGGCTACCTCGTTTTGGAGATTCGCTCAAGGGAAAAATTCTCAAGGAAATCTCCAATCAATTTGCGTCGCGTCTGCTATCAACGCTTGAAATCCAGCCTGAAAGGTATAAAACCCGCATGGGAAAAGAACAAAAACTGCAACCACCAAAAAACAATCATGCAACTCACCAAAGCTCTCCTCGTCTCAGTCACGCTCGTCTCCTCCACCTTGGCCCAAGACTTTTACTGGAACGCCGGCGACGGAAACGGCAAGATCCAATGGGCCCCCAACTGCGACTTTAACGGCGGTGACTATGCCCACTACAATGTTCCAGCTGAACAGTGTGGCCGCAAATGCTTGGAATCCAACGAATGCACCTACTTTACATGGGGCAGTGGCATATGCTGGCTCAAGGATGGCCGCTACTGGGGATTCGGACCAACGAGTGCCAACGGTGCTGTCTGCGGATACAAAGTCCTGCAATCTGAACCGGGAGCCGCGTGTGGCGATTACTTTGACTGCTACTCCTCCATCTGCGCATATTGGGGTGCTACGGGCAACAAGGGATGTTGCCGCAACAAGCCAGACGGTGCTGCTGGCGTTACAATGTATGCTGGATACAACTACTGCAAGCTCGTGCCGAACGGTGTTTCATGCTGGACCGATTCCCAGTGTGCAAGCGGCCACTGCCGTGGAAACGCGGCTGGGTTAAAGAGGGGAACTTGCGATGCTTAATAGCCCCAACTAAATGAAATCCAATAAACATGAACCTAATGACAAAAAAGGACCAGCATCCTCGCAGAATATGATCAACAAATTGTCACTTATTCTGCCAGCGCCAACAGAGCCATTGGCAGCATAAGAACTTGCATCAGCTGTCAATGCCTCGAGAAAAACTCTTTCATTGTGTTTCCTGATATCATCACGCGTGGACGAACCCAGGTTCAATCTTCGGTAAAGCTTGATTCTGCGTGAGGCTAATCCTCTTTCCCGCGCGTGTGTTTATTTCACTGTCGAGGTAGTTGCGGCGACTGCCGACACCACCTGTTTTTCCTCATCTCGAAGTGTTGTGGCATATATTGTGCGCGAGCCACAAATATGGAGTCCTGTGAAATGAAGGTGAGTTTCTTTTGAGTTGTGTAACACAGCCGATTTTCATCGCGACTGTGTCCAGATTCTGTCCCGACTTACAGTGGATTCGTATCACCAGAGTTCAACAACCATGTGCTATTAGGATGGCTTGTATAAACCCATGCCTTCGGCGAAAGACAAGGGCGTTTACACAGATTTCTGCGGACAGGCGCAGTCTTCTTCGCGATCAAATTTCAGGTAGAAATCAGAGTAAACCGTGGATGAACTGAATTGAGAGTTTGCAAGCTCTGAATCCCGAGTCGCGCAAACTTTAAAACAAGTTTGCGTAGAATACTTCAGATACTGCTTTATTCACTCTTAGCAGTAAATAGCGCCGCAGATCATGTACAATAACGTCGCTCTACCTCTGCGGTGGGCCATCACAGCATGAACCAAGGCAGCAGCCGTACTTGCAGCTCGCACATGGATCACGGCAGCAAGAGGTACCACAGCATCCAAACTCGCAATCAGCATCGTTACAGCTGTCGTTTGCGCAGAATGCACCGTTGACATGACTGGATAAACAGCAAATCTTTCGGCCTTCAACCCTACCACACGCATGATTCAAGCAATCATCGCTTTTTGAGCACTCTGGTAATCAAATTGAAAGAGAAAAGAAAGGTTTCCTCATCAGAACTCCAAAAAATTAACTGAGAAGTAAAAATGAAGACATACTTTCTCCATTCTGCTTTCGCTCTGTGCATACGCTGTCCTTGCAGTAACCTGACGCGCACTTGGCATCTGTATGACAACTCGTACCCGTTACAACCCCCATACAGTAGTCGCTCCCACCCCAGTTTTCAAGTGTTGCTCTGGGACAGCATTGGTAGTCGCCACCTTTCCCAAATCGCCCACAAGCTCTGTTCTGGCAGTCGCGGTTCTTTTTGCAGGGAGAACCCATGGCAGTGCCTTTGCAAGGGTAAAGTCCTGTGCAGCTTGGTCGTTGCAGCTTGACTTCTGTTTTCCCGGCTGAGATGTCTGTGAAATCAGCAAACTCCATATCTTGCGAGTACCAGGAACTGACTACGCGGATATTCATTTTCGTTGAAACTGGGCTGTCTACGATGACTTTGCTCAGTGTTCCAAGGTCCTCTGAGACAATAGTTGCATAAGTCGGGTCGTCAGGGTCCAATCGGTGCGCATACGAGTAGTCGACAACACACGATGCTTGGCCATTAGCGCCAACCAGTGTGAGCGTGATAAGATTACGGTTGGGTCCCACTTTTTCGACATATTCAGGCACGTTGATTGCAAGTCCGTATCGACCCAGATTCGATGTCCACAGGTTGTCTTTGATGGTTCCCAATCGAACGAGGCTTTTCACTTCAGAGTTCAACTTGATGAGATTTACCAATGATTGTATGCCGCGCACGTATGGATCCGATGAGCTTTTTGAAGTATCCACAATAATGGAACTCGCTCCGCCGCGAATAAAGTCTAGTTGGTCGGTACGTGCATTGCTGGTCCAAGTTCCGACAGATTGACCCTGTCCAGTAGCTGCTTGGTACCAAGCTGCTTCTCGAATGGAAGGACGAATATTTGGGGCCCAAATATCTTGTCCCGGGTTCGCAAAGGAAATTCCATTTCCGTAACCGTAGCGAGGCGCGTTGATGGATTTGTAGTAATCCTAAATCAGAACCAGTCATTTTTTGTTCAAAATTCACCGAGCCAAGAACAGAAATGGACTCACCAATACAACTTGTGGCTGGTTTTCGTAGTCAATGTAAATTCCTTCCTTGGGTCCCAAGTTCTTTACAAATTCTGGTGTAAAGAACACTTTCGCCTCATCCAACGAAGACACAGAGTACATAATATTCAAAGGAATATCTTTAGTCAAGTCGTGAATCAAGTTCATCAGCTTCATGGGTGCATTAAACGCAGTCGGCGCTCGAACCAGTGAAGTCTTGATGTCCAACATGATGGTTGAAATCTTGCGGCTTTGCTGCGTAAGCTTTTCGCGAAGCTTGTTAAGATAGTCCTGAGCAGTTTGATCCTGTGCTCCACATTCTGTTGAAGCGTCCACAAAGTGGCAGATGGCAATCGCCCCACCTCCGTTGGATCTGTACCCAAAGTCAGGTTCAAGTGCGTTGGCACCTTGGTCGATAAACTTTTGCACTTCCTCCATGCTGTTGGGGTTGTGTCCTACTATCCAAAATGGGCGAATTCTTTTTGAGGGACGAGTAATGGGTGGCTCTACTGACGATACGTCAGGAACTGAAATGTTGTTTTTCCAAAACGCGCATCAGAAACTGATTTGAAATGATATACAGCATGAGAAGGAATACGCACCAAACATGGCAAGCGTTGAGCAGTAAGTTGCATTGAGAGGTTCAGCGGGCACACGTGGCTCTGAGTCTATCGAAATCATGTTAGATGTTCCAACGGTGTGAAGATTGAACATGGTCACTTTGCTGGCCTCAATGGAGACCATATTATCTTGACACGAAAGCGTGCCAATGCACGATTGCGCGTAGTTTTCAAAGAAGCTGTACAGCCCTGCTCCGTAAATCATAATGTTGCTCGACTGGACAACGCGAAGACCCCAGGATCGGATGCATGATTTGCTTCCTGGAAGACAGTTGGAGAAGTCGGGGTCGTTGTAGTCGGCGTTGGTTTTGAAGGGCGTCAACGCGTCTGGGGTGCCTTGGTAGTATGGAGTCTCGGATTGAAGCATAGCAGCAAAGATGTTGGAAGCTCCCGAGAACTGGTAGTTGTACATCTGATTATGCTCTGCAGCGGTTCCATACAACCACACTGGCGACTCGCTTTCAATGAGAACTCCTCTACCGGTGAAGATGCTGACTCGAGTGCTGCCGCCAGAGTCCAAATCGTGGTCGGCTGTCCACATCCAAGAGTTTTCAATGTAGACTCCGGCTGACTTTGTAATGTGCATCATCAGGAAAGGTCCGGAGCAAGATTCGTAGTTTAAGCTTCCATGCAAGCACTCGGCCTGCTGCAAATGACTTCCAACCGTTCCACCAACTCTTCCGTGGACATCCCACATTCCCGTGGCACCAGGGGAGCTCGGTTTCATGTTAAATTGGATGAGAATAGCACCTGGTTGCGCGCCAGAAGTTTCTGTATGACAACAAAAGAATCAGTTTTGTTTCATTGAATTGTACACGTTGTTCTCCCAGATATTACCAAACATGAGATCCGAGATTTCAACCGACCCCACGTCCCCGACGTTACCCACTTGGAACACTGGAACAGGAGCTGTTGGATTCTGGAATGCGGCACCCTTTGCCATAATGATGGGCCAAGCTTCACCAACAATGCGGACACCCTTCGGTACAAGAATGGTACGCGACACAAGGTAGGCACCATGATCAAAGAAGACAACTTGCGATGAGGAAGCAGAGTTGAGCACGTTTTGAATGGCATCCGTGTCGTCGGTAGAACCGTCGCCTAAAAGACAAAGGGGAAATGGTCAGGACAGCGATGAGAAAATTTCCGCAAAAAAAAGCGCACACACCTTTAGCTCCGGCACTTTTCACGCTGAGAAATGCGGAAGCAGGCAGGTCCTTGTATTGCGGTTTGCTCCTTTCGAAAAACTTGCCGGTCGTGTCCAGTAATTCAGCTGGCTTCACAATGTTGTCCAGGCTCCCCCGCATGCGGAACGGTGGAGACTGTGAGCTGCCGTCAGAATAAAATCCCTGGCCCCATGACTTGACAACAGTGTTCCCATACAGCACAACTTCTCCAGAGTCCGTCACTGCACTGGGTGTGTTGTCGAAAATCACATTGTCGACAATAAGCGAGCCAGCCGATCCGTTGTTGGCGATCCCAAATGAAGTCTTGACACCAACTCCCGTGTTGGAGATCTTACTGTCCAGCAAGATAACCGATCCAACGTCTTGTTTGCCGCTTGTTGGATTGACAACGCTCATGTCAACTCCAGTGCCACAGTTGTTGATTTGTAGGGACTTGAAGACCCATCCCCAGTCCCAACTCATGGTGACGGCAGTGTTGCATCCGTTGAAGACAATGTTACGCGTCGTAAACTGCTGGTTTCCAACGTCCATTCCAATGTCTCCGCCGTTCAAGACAATGTCTGTGAAAAAACCGCCAGAGCCTGGAGTTTGGTTTTGGGTATGGTTAGATTGGGCAGCAGACAAGCAAAAGAACGCGTAATTAAAAGCACTCACCGTTTTCAATAAAGATTCCCTTCTGCTTCGTTTCAGGTGAAGCCGCGGCCATTGTGATTTCAATGTTTTGAAGACTGGTTGCTTGGGAAACTTGCCAGTGAATGGCGCCAATCAAGGCCGTGGCAGGAAGTCCAGTCAGGTCGATTTTAAAGTTGCGAATCTGCCTGAAGAAGTTGTTTTGGTTCACAAACCAGTTGACACCGCCAGGGCCGTATGGGTCCGCGTCAATAACGTAAGTGAACCATGGGTATGTCATGACAAAGTTGGCAGCAGCCTTAATGGTGGGAAGTTGGTTGGCGTCTCCAATCATGAAGGTGTAGTAGTACTGGATGAGCGGAGCAGACACGAGGTACGTGCCAGGTGGGAAGTAAATGATTGCTGGCGTGGCTGTGGTGGAGTCGCAACCCAGACCGCAGCGTTTTCCCTCCGTGATAGCTTTGTTGATGGCGGCTGTATCATCGGTGATACCGTCACCTGGTAATGCAGCAAGGGATGCTTTAGAAAACAGATGGACAAGGTCAAGTCAATCAAGAGGAAGGGTGTACCCATGGCGCCATACGCGCGAACATCTCTGAATAAGGTGTATGCACTGTCACCGCCAAAAGGCAACAGTCCCTGGTGCTTGATTTCTTGGAGCCAGAAGCTGGCGTGGCTCAGGCCTACCAGCGATAGCACGAACAGAAGGAGTTGCATCGTTCTTGCAAAATTCCAAGTATGTGAATTGGCATGACGTGGGCCGAGTGCCTATTTGTATGGCCTCTGGAAATGATTAAACACCAAGCCAGCCTCGTATAATGGGGCTGGCCTGGGAATCGCGCACTCCGCTTGAGATGGCGTGGCTACCTCGTTTTGGAGATTCGCTCAAGGGAAAAATTCTCAAGGAAATCTCCAATCAATTTGCGTCGCGTCTGCTATCAACGCTTGAAATCCAGCCTGAAAGGTATGAAACCCGTCTGAGGCAAAAACAACAACTGTAACCACCAAAAAACAAGCATGCAACTCACCAAAGTTCTCCTCGTCTCAGTCACGCTCGTCTCCTCCACTTTGGCCCAAGACTTTTACTGGAACGCCGGCGACGGCAACGGCAAAATCCAATGGGCCCCCAACTGCGACTTTAACGGCGGTGACTATGCCCACTACAATGTTCCAGCCGAACAGTGTGGCCGCAAATGCTTGGAATCCAACGAATGCACCTACTTTACATGGGGCAGTGGCATATGCTGGCTCAAGGATGGCCGCTACTGGGGATTCGGACCAACGAGTGCCAACGGTGCTGTCTGCGGATACAAAGTCCTGCAATCTGAACCGGGAGCCGCGTGTGGCGATTACTTTGACTGCTACTCCTCCATCTGCGCATATTGGGGTGCTACGGGCAACAAGGGATGTTGCCGCAACAAGCCAGATGGTGCTGCCGGCGTTACAATGTATGCTGGATACGACTACTGCAAGCTCGTGCCGAACGGTGTTTCATGCTGGATCGATTCCCAGTGTGCAAGCGGCCACTGCCGTGGAAACGCGGCTGGGTTAAAGAGGGGAACTTGCAATGCTTAATAGCCCCAACTAAATGAAATCCAATAAACATGAACCTAATGACAAAAAAGGACCAGCATCCTCGCAGAATATGATCAACAAATTGTCACTTATTCTGCCAGCACCAACAGAGCCATTGGCAGCATAAGAACTTGCATCAGCTGTCAATGCCTCGAGAGAAACTCTTTTGTGTTTCCTGATATCATCACGCGTGGACGAACCCAGGTTCAATCTTCGGTAAAGCTTGATTCCGCGTGATAAGGCTAATCCACTTTCCAACGCGAGTGTTTTTTTAACTGCTGAGGTAGCTATGACCATTGCCGACACCGCCTGTTTTTCCTTTTCTGTCGAACCAAAGTATTGTGGCAGATAGATACTTTTTTTTGTTGCGAAGTAAAAAGCGTATTCAAAAGAAGAGGCAGCATTCATATTGATACACAACAATCATATAAATTAAGCTCAAGCACTTGTGACGAAATGTCCCGGCGCGGCAGCAAGTGTCTCCCGGTTTGCAGCCTCTTCCTTGTCCAGAGTGTTGGCACCAGCCTTTTCCATGTTTTCAATATCACGTCCCATCGTCTCTGGCACAAGAGCCAGGCAAACAATGGAAGTGATCCCGGCACAAACGATCGGGAAAAACAGTCCACCGTATCGGTTTCCGGTCGCAGTTGCAACAGTGACACCCAATACTGGAACAAGACCTCCAAAGATTCCGTTTCCAATGTGGTACGGCAGCGACATGGACGTGTATCGGATGGAAGTTGGGAATAGTTCCACCAAGAAAGCGGCAATGGGACCATATGCCATCGTGACAAAGATGATCATCATCCAGACAATGAATCCAAGCATAGCAGGGCTGTACTCGTCACGGAATGCTTCAGTGGCCTTGTTGTTTTCGTATGGACGGAAGTAGTAAAGACCCATGTACATTGGGTAAAAGAACACAGCTCCCGCAGTGATTCCAACCAACAAGAATGGTTTGCGACCGTATCTGTCGGACAACCAACCCACAAGCGTAAAGAATGGAAGTGCGAGAATGCATGCAATCATGACGACCAGGTACGACGTAATCAGCGGTGTCTTGAGGGTAGTTTGAATGAAGGTCAATGCATAAAACTGGGCCGTGTACCAAACGCAGCCTTGACCCATTGTAGCACCAAACAGAGCCAAGATGACGTAGTACAAGTTGTAAGGTCTCAGGAAAGATTCAACGAGCGGGTTCTTGGCGACTTTTCCCTTCAGTCTTGCTTCGGCGAAAAGTGGCGACTCCTTCATCTTGAGACGGATGTACAGCGAAACGGCAATCATAAAGATGGAAATGAGGAAGGGGAACCGCCATCCATACTGAGCCCATCGAGCCTCTCCCAACGAGACACGGAAAATGAGAATGATAGCAAGTGCAAGAATGAGACCGCCTGTGGCCGTGCTCTGCAAAAAACTGGTCCAGAAACCTCGCTCCTTGTGAGGACAATGTTCCGCAATGTAACTCGCAGCGCCACCATACTCTCCACCAATGGCGAGACCTTGAATGATACGCAGGATAATGAGAATCACACCGGCAGCTGGACCAATGTTGTCGTATGTGGGCAGACACCCGCACAGCACCGTGCACACACCCATTGTCACGAGCGTGAGAGCGAACGTGTATTTGCGGCCCACCTTGTCGCCTGTTTTTGAGAGTATCATGATTCAGAAAAACACAGTTTGGAACAAGAGAACGAGAAAGATCGTGTTTACCAATGTATCCGAACACCAAGGCTCCGAAGGGTCTGAAAATGAAGCCAACGGCGTTCGCAGCCAGCCAAGCAATGATATCACCGGTGGGAGTCCCGGTCTTGTAGAACAGCGAAGCAGTGGTGCTTGCCATGGATCCAAAGACGAAGAAGTCATACCACTCAATGAGCGTGCCCACGCAGGAGGCGATGACGATCTTGTGCAGCTCCTTCTTTGTGATGGAAGCGTAGGGTGTAAAGTCGGTGTCCGGATCCGTGTTGACCATCGTTTTGGGGATGTTTTTTTGGTTTTGTTTTTTTTTGGGATGGGATCCTTGCTCGCCCTTTTTTGTTTTGAGCAGCACAAAAAAATTGGACCAAATTTGGCCGATTGACACACCCCCATTTTGAACCGAGGAATGCTGAAGCACCCTCAGCTGGATTAAGCACCCCCCTGCTTGGATTGAAGCACCCTCTCTCTTGGGCAGTAGCAGATAGGGACAGAGACAGCAATCAGACAAAAGAGCGTGCTAATGTCATTCAATAAATTTTCATTCCCATTTGAGCCACTTTAAATGATGAATCTAAAGTGGTGCGTGCCACCCTTCTTGGCTGCGTCACTGGCAGCGCTGTTCAGCATATGCTGTCAAAAGAACACTGCGTTTGATTGTCTGAACCAACAAATGCCAAGCCTGTGTTACACAGGAATAATTATTTTTAACCGACAAGCAACAAGCACCCCCCCCCCCCCCCCTTCTTGAATCCATGTTCGACTGACTCCAACCCATCAACAAGCACTGGCTCTTTTCGATGCAAGTAAAATAAAAAAAGGTTTATTAAAAAGTAATCTACAGTCCAAAATCCACTCGTCGCTTTGCCAAAGATCCAGCACTGCCTGGAGTGGTACCCGGTGAACTTTTCTTCAAAGCACTTTTCACAACCCGCGTATTTCCCACTTTCAACGACGCAGATGATGGCGTCGCTGGAAATTCCTCGCCTTCTATACCCTCATCATCTGGAACTTCTCGCTCCTCCATCATCATTTTAAGCACCCCCGGTGTACTTGCAAAGGTACTACTCTCCGCAATAAATTCATCGTCCGCTGCAAATGCGAGTCCTCCGGGGAAACTCGAACTGCGGCTGATACCTCCGCCTGGCGTGCTTTTACCAGCTGGCGATTGGCGCAAGCTGTCTGCGGGTGTTTTGATGCGTGATAATGGAGTTTTTGTGGATACGGGTGCTGCAGAGTGGTTTCGAGCTCTTGGAGGATTTGTTGTTGGTGTTGGAGTGTTTGGTGCTGCGTGCGCAAGTTTTCTCGTGTCGTTGGGTTGCGTTTTCATCCACCTGCCAAGAAAAATGCAATTTTGTTAATGAGCGGAAACCAACAAATAACTGTAAAAATTTCTAACAGAGGCGTGTCTGGCATTTGCGATAAAATATGCTGTGTGGAAATGGCCCGCATTTCTTCTTCGTATGCTTCCTTTTCTTGCTGTGAAATTGTTTAGATTGAATTTAAAACAAAATTCAGCGTTTGAAACGAGAGACATTTCCATACCTCGAATGCAACTCGCTCTCGACCCAGCCGAATCGCTGCTTCCGTGAATTTGCGCCGCTCTTCATCCAATTGTTCACCGCGTCGCTGAAGCATTTCTTTCTGATCTTCAAGGTCCGAAAGTCTGATGTGTGTTTAGGTGAGTGTTTTGATTGTAGATTTCGAATAACTCACATTTGGCTGTCATCTGGAAGTCCCGAGTGATTCGAAACATATTCCGGATTCGTGTCGAGAGCCATGTCCAGTAGATGCTGCTGCTTTTCAATGATGCCTTTGTACTCATCTATGCGAAAACGGCGAAGACATGATGCTTCAGAAAGCTTCTCACCAACAGTATTTTGCATTTTTGTCAGTTCGAAGGAATCGATTGTATTGATTGTAACAGGTTCATGCGATGATTGCGATTTTGAGAGTTGTTCGTATTTTGATGCTGCAATTTCCATCTCCGAAACGAGACTTTCGAAATGCGCATTAATTTGACTTTTAACGAGGTTATATGGGAGATGGAATCGAGCTTCTTCATGCGAGTCCTGTTTTTCGAAACAATCAAAAAAAAAAAAACAGGTCAGACAACAACATATCGAAAAAACAAAAATACACTGCAAAACACGCACACTCGAAAACACAGTACGCGTCGAAAGCCCATCAGCATCCTTCACTTTCAAAACCGCCGCCTTCATCCTCTGGAATACGCGATATACAGTGTTCTTGACATCCTCCAACTCCACCAACAGTTCCTTCTCGCGTTCTTCATAAGTTCGAATCACAACGGCGTGCAAATCCTTTTCATGCTTCTCAGCTTTCGCGGCGGCGGTTGCGGGTACAGCGGTTGAATGGTTGAAGCTGCTCATTTTTTTCATGGATGGGTTCACGATGCGCATTCCGATTTTGGCAGCGTGTAGTTGTTCGGTGGTGAGTTTTTGGAGGCGGTCTTGGAGGGCAGAGAATTCTGCTTCCTTTTTCTTAGATTTGTGCTGGCAAAGAAGCGTTTGAGTGAGCGATGGGACAAGGGAAACGGAAGGCTGGATGTTACCTTGAATTGGGCCATTGCGGAGCTTAGATTTAATGTCGATTTTGCAGCTTCGTCTTTTGCAATTGTGTATTTTTCAGTGAGGTCTTTGATGGAAGCTTCTGCAAGTCTTTTTCGACGATTCGTGAGGGACACAGTTGCTTTTGGCGAAAAAAAAAAGCGGCAGTTACTCTAATTTCGAACTGAGCGCCTTATTGGCTCGATCACTTGCTTCCAGTTGCTGTTTACACCGATTCTGAGTTTTGCGATGAGGATTGGTGGTGAGCGTCAAGCCAAGCGCCTTCTGCGGAAACAAACCATTGCCGTAAGCGCATTCTCTGCGTCGAAATCCAGGTCGCGTATTCGATTCATCAACTCGGATCGATGTGCTGCGTCTGTCTGTTTTTCGATGTAAATACAGCCCACCGATAAATAGATTTAAAATAAACGTACCCTCGTCTGTGACAGCAGCGAAAACACGGCTCGAACAAGTCCTTCGTGGGCGCCAGCTAATATGACTTCTCCGAACCCTGCGCCAACCAGCATCGCATGCACGAGGCTCTTTTGTTCTGATGTGTCCATTTTTATGCCAATTTATTTTATTTATCATGCGTAAATAATCGACTTCGGACGAAAATGCTGAAGCGTCCGTTTGTTCTTCCCAAACCGTGGATTCTTGATTTTGCTGTGGCAGAGTCAGCGTGCTCTTGCAAAACAGGCACAGTTTCCCTTTCCCGAAACAAAGCAAAATGCAAAATTGTCAAGTATGCAACGAACCACTCGACCCAGCCGGTGACAGCACCGCCACAGTGCACTACGAATGCGCATGTTGTACTTGTTGTCTCGAACCTCTCGGGAAAGAGTTTTATGAAGTGAAGGGCTCGTTTCTGTGCCGAGAAGACTACTTTCTGTTGCATGGACAACGATGCGCATATGGTTCTTGCGGAGAAGTGATCCATGGTAACCCCTTTCGATGTCTCGATCTCTCTTAACTTTGCACTCACTTCCAATTTCACATGAAGGAAAGGTCATCTCCGGCCTTGGAAAGACGTGGCACGAATCACACTTTACGTGCGCCTCCTGCGGGGTCCAGCTTGCGACAGCGTCATTTGTTGCTCGGCACTCTCACGCGTTCTGCATCGCGTGCAACACAAAAATGAAGAGCTTGGCCGCAAAGGATTCTGCGAAACCCGAGTGCGCGAAATGTAACAGACCTATCCAGGATCCTGCGAATGAAATGACAGTCTTCAAGAACCAAACAGTACATGCCAGTCACTTTGATTGCTTTGTTTGTGGTGAGAGGAACGCGTGCGATAAGTATATAGTGTCATCTTATCACTTGGTAACCAGGTTGCGCGTTGGATGCCAAGTGCAAGGAACTGGACGGTCGCCTTGTCTGTCCCGCCCATGCCGAAAGCGGGGGAAAAGGAACATGCAAAAAATGCGCGAAAACAGTTCGAACAGAGCGGAACATGGTGGCTCTCGGTGGCATTTATCACCTGGAGGTACTTACATTTCGATGGTCCCGTATTGGCGTTAACTCGCCAAGTCTTTCAGTGCTTTGTTTGCACAAAATGTGAAACACCGTTTCCAACATCTTCATTCTGGGAAATCAAAGGGGATCCGTACTGCGAAGTGCACTACAACCAATGGATGGGGTCCATCTGCGGGCATTGCAACGATGTTTCGACAGGGCGCGGTAACAAAAATTCCCATTCCCGCACACGAACCACAGCTGATATACAAAAACAGTTGTGACTGCCATGGGTCGCAAATGGTGCGAGGACCATTTCTTCTGCCACACGTGTTTCGGGTCGCTTGTCAACAGCAAATTCGTATCATGGGATGCGAAGCCGGTGTGTAAAAAGTGCTACGATGTGCTGCCTCGTAGTGTGAGGCAGACGGTGCATCGCAGGGAAGAGGCTGAGAAGAAACGGATGAAAGCAGGGATATGGAATTTGAAGTAAACAAAAAAGGATTTTGTTTTGATTTGAGGTATGTGTGCCCGAGCGCCTCGGATGTAAAAGGCTATCGAAACAACGTTGTACCTCCCATAAGACGGAACAGCCATTTCAAAATCTCGCCAAACCACCTTCAATGAAGTTTAAATCAGCGCTAGCGACTCAACATAACTTGATCCCAATTTCAGAAAGCTCTTTATTCACATTTCTCAGTACGTTTACCAGTACCATACAATGGCCGGGAGTCGCTTTTCTTTTCCCAACAAATGAACCTTATCAACTAAAACGTAACCACAACAGCAACAACTAAGAATTCAAAAAAAACATCAAAGCTAAGTCAGGCCTCCGCGGAATCACGCTCAACACCGGTAGATCCCCTTTAAACTGGTTTCCTCTCAGATCCAGCAGCTCCAACTTGCCACTACCAGCAAAACCCTTGGGAATCGACCCGCTCAATTGATTGTTGCTCAAATCGAGCGTCTCGATTTCCAGCAGGTTTTGGAGCAACCCACAGGGAGGAGTTCCGTTGAAGCGATTGTTGCTTAGATTCAAGCCTTGGCTGAATCTACAAGATGATATGAATTCAGAAATAGGGCCTGACAACTGATTGTGGCTGAAATCCACATTCTTCAGAAGCCATGGGACTTCCGTCTTCCTCGGCAAGTGACCAGAGAATCGATTGTGGTCCAAGTCCAAGGTTCGAATGTACCTCCATTCTCCAAATTTCGGTAGCGGACCCGACAGTTGATTGTGACTCAGTTTTAGCGACCAAAAGGACCCCCGCAAAATATTTTCCGGCACGGGCCCAGTCAATTGATTGTGGCTGAGGTTCAACGTGTACAACTTGGTCAAAGGTTCAATATTTGGATGCAGTTGACCGACAAGGCTGTTGTTGTTTAAATGAACCTCGTGGACGTTTGAAAGCATGAAAATTTCAGGTGGAATCTCGCCAGAGAATTGATTATGACTGAGATCTAACAGATGTAACTTGCGAAGGTTTCGAATAGTGTCGGGAATTTCTCCAGAGAAATGATTGTGGCTGAGGTTCAGAAACACGAGAGAAGTTAAAAGTCCAATTTCCGACGGCAACCGACCACAAAGCTCGTTGCGCTGCATCGTCAGAGACGTGAGGTTTACAAGCGAGGGGATTGAATCTCGAACCCCGCCAACGAACAAGTTCTGGTTGAGTTCCAGCGCTTCCGACGCGATGAGATCGGACGTGAAATCAGGTATTGCGGCAGAGGATCGGTTCCTACGAAGTATGAGGGTCCCACTTTCAGTTGGAAATGATGTTTCGCCCTGATTGGGTGCGACATTCGATTGGAGACTGGGCGGTTGTTCCAGTGACACGGTCGGAGTCTGGAGGAACGATTGGATTCAGCTGCGTGTCATCCATTCCAATAAATTCGCCGCTGGCGTTGCAAGTCGGTGGACTTTCGGAGATGATCATGTTGCGAGAAACATTCAAACATGGCACTTGGAATATCGAATCAAGGAAATAGCCTGAAAAGCTATTCCCTTGGCACAAGAAGACACTGATAGCATTTGAGGGATTTGTGCCCAAGTGGTAAACAAATGATTTGAAATGAATCAAATAAGCGCCAACATGTTTGTTACTCGTCCACAAATGCTTTCGAATCATTTTTCGATTGACGCAACTGCAAAATGGAAATGGGCATTTTCCCAAGAATATAAAAAGAACGGCCGTCAACCCTGTCTGTCGCATCAATAAACCATCCTCAAAAAATGACAGACTCAGCAGTACCCGGTGCCCATGCAGCTACTGCTCACAAGGACCTCGAATCGCAGCAGTTCCTCACTGCAGATGCCACACTTGCAGTCCTTCCCACCGACTCCGAATCCAGCAACTTCATGATTCAAGACGAGAAGACGGGCGAGGAGAAGCCAGCTGTCATCCTTACCACAGTCGAGTTTGTGCTGGTCTTTGTCGGACTCGCATTCAGTGTGTTCCTTGCCAGTTTGGACCAGGTTTGTGCCCGTTGTTTTGATGCCAAGCCAAACATGACTAATGCCCAAAAAAAACTAAAAACGAAAAATGATCAGACCATCGTTGCAGTAGCGCTTCAAGCTGTCGCTTCCGAGTTCAACAGTTTGGACAAGATCAACTGGATCGGAACCGCATTCTTCCTGACGGCCACGTCCTTCATCCCTATGTATGGTGAGTCGAGCAAAGGTCCGAAGATGCCCGGCGTTGTCAGTTAACTCTTGCTTTCTCGATAGGACAACTCGCTGATGTCTTTGGACGCAAACCTACTTTCCTACTAGCCATTGGAATCTTCCAGATTGGTTCGCTCATGTGTGGTGCTGCCAACTCAATGTAAGATTTCTTGAACCGATGGAGCTCGACAGAAAAGCTGACCTTTCGACAACAGGAACCTGCTGATTGCTGCTCGTGCCATCCAAGGTGTCGGTGGTAGTGGAATCTTTGGAGTTGCCATGATCATTATCGCAGATTGCACAACTTCGCGGGATCGTGGAAAGTACCTTGGACTTATCGGAGCCGTGTTTGGTGTTGCATCCATCTGTGGACCCCTAGTCGGTGGAGTCTTTGTCGACCACATTTCTTGGAGATGGGTCTTTTACATCAACTTGCCGATCGGATGCGTTGCTGTCGCTGCCGTCATTGCTTTCCTCAAGCCGGGTGTCAAATCTGAACTGTCGCTGATGGACAAACTCAAGCGCATTGACTGGATCGGAACCTTCTTCCTCGTCTCATCCGTGGTGTGCTTGCTCATTGCCATTCAGGGAGGAGGCTCGCAGTTTGCCTGGAACTCGGCCACCTGCATTTCGCTTCTCATTGTTGGCGCAGTTCTTGCAGCCATCTTTATCTACATTGAGGGATGGGTTGCCACGTACCCTGTGCTGTCGTTCGAACTCTTTAGAAACACGTATGCCGTCGCAACGTACATTACGGCCTTCTTCTGTGGAGCTTGCTACTTTGTGTTAATCTTTTACTCTCCCATTTGGTTCCAAATCGTGCTTGGATGTGAGTTTTTTGAATCGAAATTTGAAGTTTATGCGTAACTTTGTTTCTGACCTTTCGTTCGATAACAGCCACTGCTACTCAAGCCGGTGTCCACACAATCCCACTGCTCATGGGAATGGTCGTATTTTCCATTGTTGCTGGAGGTGTTGCCTCAGGCACAGGATGGTTCTACCCATTCATGCCCATTGGTGGAGCCCTGATCGCCATTGCCTCTGGACTGCTCACCACCATGAAAGAAGACGCACCAGCATGGCAGCAGATTATCTACCTCCTTATTGGCGGTGCCGGTATTGGATGTCTCTTCCAAATCTGCATTGTCTCTGCACAAATTTGTGTCAAGCCAGAACTTCTTGCCGCTTCCACCTCTACAAACAACTTTACCCAAACTATTGGTGCCGTGATTGGAGTCGCAATCTCGTCGGCAATTTTCAACAACAACCTCGCTTCGAATATTGCCGCTAGTTTGATCTCGTATAACGCTACGTTGACGCTCCCAGACGGAGTGCCTCCGCAGATTGTTTTCTTGGACCCATCTAGTCTGCATAACCCTGCTATTATCGAGAGTGGCAGTGTGCTGCAGCAGGCCTTAATTCACGGGTACTTGCAGACGTTGTCGGTACTGTTTTGGCTGCCGATGGGTGCTGCTCTGGCAGCATGTGTTAGTTCGTTCTTTGTCAAGAAGGACAGGCTGCCAAAGGGTACCGAGATGCCAGTGGCTCTTTAATTTATATTCTGGAACTTTCCTAAACCTTGTTTATTTTGTTGTGTTTTGCAACCATATGAGTAAAACAATAAAAACGCGTATTCTTCGTGCAAGTGTCGTTGATGTTCTTGAATGATAGCTCAGTAATGAGCGCCTGTATTATTGTTACTCAATAAAGAAGTAAAGTTGTTCCAAAAAAAGCAGAAAAAAGTGTCTGTTCGTCTAATCCTCGTCCATATCCGCAAATAAAGTGTCCTTTAACGCCGCCTCCTCTGCCTCCACTGTATCCCGTTCCGTCTCTATTCGCATGTCCAGGATCCTCTCCGCCTCTCGCTGTCCATATCGCCTCAGCTGCCGCAGATGCTCAGACTTCCAGATTCCACACTTACGCGTCAAATGTCTCTTGTCAAGACTTGACTCTGTGACGTATTTCAAAGATAAGTGAATTGATTGAAAAATGGAAAATGCTGAGGTAGAAACCTGCGCGGCAGGCGTTTGTGTTGAGCACCGCTGTGTGTTGGGTTTCTTGTGCTTCATCCATGAACACACTCATGGAGAGCCGCGAAGGCCTATATTCTAGACGGCGGAATATTGGCAGCGGGTTAAGGTCCACGTCCATCAGATCGGCGGCCGTTTCATCCACAGCGACAGAAATTTGTTGTGGCAAAATTTCCCATTGAGCCATGTCCACTGACCTCTCCAAATCGCTGGTATTTTCTGCTGAAACAAAAAGTGTAAAAACAAGAGTTAACGAGGCGCAAGAAAAAAAAAAATGCGCAGTTACATTGTGGGGTCTAAGTGACCAAAGTTTTTACCTTCCAACACGGTGCCGTCGTTCACTACAGGCTCCTCCGCTTTAAAGATGAGTTTGATTCTTCTAAGCGAGATTTTGGCGACGACTGGATCTTCTTCGCAGCGCCTTTTGGATCCCGTCACTGCTGTCGTCGACTCCGACGTGTTGGGTATTTGTGTTTCCTGTGTCAAACGATCAGTCAGAAATAGTGCGGAAAAAGGGAGAAAGTAAAGGCAGGAGGAAACGCGTCTCAAACAGCAAAGCTGCGCGACAGATGTGAGTCTGAGTAACGAGCTGAGGTGGTGCACGAGGTTTGGTGGGAGGTGAGTCGAAAATGGGGACATCCAGCAACAAATCGCGCGTTTCCCGACTATACATCTTTGAGCAGGTATCGAGCGTACTATCACTGACACTTCTATGCTGTGATATCTGCAGCGCTCCAAACAGCCGACAAGCCGCCCGCGTCAAACAGCCCCAGACAATACCCAGATATTCCAGTAGCCCCGCACCAGAATAAGACGAGGAGGTTTCGCAGCCGATCTTACCTTTGCGAGTCGCCGCTGTCTGAGTCTTTCAGATCGGCGAGGGGCTGCGTATGAGATACTGTTTGTTCCGTGGCTGAATCGCATTTCTTCTGACTGCGCGAAGATTTTTCGACGGTCCGGATTTCCGTCGAGAACTTTCATGAGCGAGAGGGCCCATATACTTCAAAGTACCGTATCGGTCGGTAGAAGGGCTATGAAGACTAAATGCTTTCAATTATCGTTTCAGCGCATGTATTTTATTTACTCTGTGAGTGGTTTCAGAAATGCGTATAAATAGCTCGAAAGAAAGGAATGGGAAAATACGGAAAGAAACGTCCAAAAAATCAATATATCGTCAACTGTCCTCACTGTCCTCCTCTATCTAGTCCATGTCCATCTCTGAAAAGAGACTCTCCTCCAACTCCGCAGCGAATCTGGCCAAATCCGCCTCCAAAACCCCGGGAGTGCTCTGACTTCCAAATCTCGGTCTTGTGGCATTTATCGAGACTCAGCACTGTGACGTGTTACCGATGAGTGATATTGATTGAAAAGGTGAAAAAGTGTGGGGGGGTTGAAACCGTTTCAGACAGGCATTTGTGCTGAGCACCTCTGTGCTTCTAGTTATCAGCGTCTCGTCCATGAGCACACTCATGAACAGTGGCGATGGTTTGTATACTCGCCGGAAGAAAAATGGCAGTGGATCCACATCTGCGGTCGTTTCATCCGAATTTTCCAGAGGCAAAATTTTCGATTCGGCCACATCCATCAGCAGATCCAAGTTGTTGGAATTGTCTGTTTGAAACAAAAAATGGCAGGGAAGCAGATAAACGAGGCGAAAGTCAAAATAAATGAAAATGGCAGCCGCGCAGAGACTTCAAGTGACTGACGCATACCTTCAAACAGAATGGCAGGCATTTCCACCGCAGCTTCTTCGTTCACTTTGATGGATAGTTTGACTCGTTTTTCCGAGACTGTGATGCTCAATGTGTCTTCTGCGTAACGTGTTTTTGATTCGGACATTGCGGTTGATGTTTCGGGTTTGACGGATGGCTGCGTCTGTTGTGTCAAAAGATGGATGTTAGAAAAGAGAAAAAGTAAAACGGAAAGGAAACACGTCGCAAAACGAGGGTACGAGAATATTTGAATCTGACTAATAAGCGGAGACGTGCGCAAAGGTCAAGTGAAAGTTTGGTGGTGGTGAAGAGTCGGAAATCCAGCAACACATCGCGCGTTTCACCACAAAAGATCCTCAGCAGGGCTCGAGAGGCAAGGCTGCTGCTACGACGATGATGATTCCCAAGCGCTCCACAGAACTCAAGCCGACAAGTCGCATGCGTCAAGCAGCCGCAAACAATATTCGGATATTCCAGGAGCCCCCAAAAGAATAAGACGGGGAGGTATCGCAGCAGATGTTACATTTTCGAGTCTTTGCTGCCGGAACCTTTCGGATCTGCGAGGTGCTGTGTGGGGGAGTGTGTGGGTGGATTTCATTTTTGTCTGGAGCGTAATTTTTTTGAATAGGTCCGATTTTCCTTCACTTTGCTCATGAGGACATTCAACAACATCGAGAGGGTCCAAGCAGACTTTGAAGAATCTTACTAGTGGTCAGAAGTTACTGTCGGCGTGTGAAATTTGGCTCAGCTGAATCGAAAGACAAGACACGTCATGTGCGCCAACAACAAATGTAAAAAATCATTCTATTTATTCACACGCTTTCTAGAGCATCCATCATATTTCTTCGGTAGTACTCATCAGCTTGTTCGGCGTCTAATCCCCGAGTCTCCTTCCTTATCCTGTCAAGTTCATCTACATCCAAATGTGTTGCGCACCGTATCCATTCATCCAATGCAGTTTTGATCACCCATTCCCGCTCTTGTACACTCACAAGTCGCGCCATCTCAGAGTCATTGTCAACGACAACATGCCGAACTGTGTCTCCAAGCAAGCAAAGAACCACAGACGTAGCATCAACGACTATCCGCACCTCATGAATCCCAGAGTCAATTTGAACGATGTCACCCACTTCATGCACCTTATAAGGCCGGCAGAATGTACTGTGGAGTTCATGTTTCCAAGAGTATTGCTGGCATGCACTGGAGCAGTATCGCGTGCTGCGACACTGCGAACACAGCTTCAATTTGGTGTCAGGAGACATAATATCTGACGAGCATGTGGAGGCGCTACATTTGATGCGTAGTCGGTCCAACAACTTGGCAAAGAGCGCGTCCTTTTCGAGACGGGTGTAAGATGTGCAGTTTGAAAAGGTTGCGTTGAACAAGCTTGCGTGTTCTGGTATGTGCGATTGCATGAATGCATGCACGTCAATTGATGCCCTTCCAGCCGCTTGCTTCAAGTATTTGAGTGCAACAGAATAGTCCGAGTCGGGCATGGCCAGGTACTCTTCGAGTGTTGTTTGCGATGAGGAGGAAGCGACATCTTGCAGATGCAAAGGGACCAGAACCTGGTCACACTTCTCGGCGGCAGTAGCACAGTCCCATAGTTCGAGAGCGGCTTTGAATCGCCGCAGGATGGACGTGTCTTTTGAGTTTGAAACTGCAGCCACCGTCGCTCGCAAACACGCCGATTTAGCACGCACATGAAGGTGCGTATTTGCGTGCTGTAACGTCTCAAGAACCCCGTCCAAGGATTCCAAGATTTCCACGACTTCGGTTCGCACAGCATCCACACTCTCGAATGCCTCATTTATATACTCAGCAAATTTCGTGAGTAGCAGTCGGATAATCTCGAGCACCTCGCATGTGTGGATCAGAGGGTATGGATCGTCGCTATGGGTCTGCAGTTGCACGATGGCGACAGCGAGTAAGTCCCGTATCTGCTCTCTTGTGACGCAACGTGAATCCACGATCTGTCGCAATGCGTCACAGATGGCTTGTGCCGATACGCTCTGCCAAGGATACTTCAAGATGGGACTTCCATCCATGTATTTTATGAACACGGATCGTAAATCTAAATCGCAGTAAAAATGCATGAGATGGAAGAGGGAGAACTGGTCGAAAGCGACGACCAGACCAAAAGGCTCAGCACTGGAAGAGTCAGATCGGGAGGCAAGAAAAATAAGGAGAAGAAGGCGGCTGCTGCGACCCACGGAGTGCCCACAACGCAGTATTCGCCCGCAACACAGTATCCTCCCCTTCAAGGCATGAGCCATCAGTACTTCCCTCCCAACGCCATGGGCGGGGGCTTCAACATGGGTAGTCTCGAAAGCCTGAGCAGCATAAACATGTCGAGCATGTCGCATTTGCATCCCGTCCATACCTTCAATCCAATGATTGCGTATAACCAATTCCAGTTCAACCCAATGCAATTCCCGCATTTCTCAATGCCTCAGTTCGTGCCTCCTGTGCCCTTCGAGTCTGTCTCTGCGCCAGGTAACATCTGTTGGGCTCGCAATGATTTTCTGAGTTGACTCATGTGGTTCATCCCAGCAGCAGCACCACCACCACCGCCTTCGCACTCGCAAGCCTATCCACGTGCAGAAACAACAACCACACCCACTGAAAAGCACACTCGCCCCGCATCGTCAAGTCTGATGGATGACCCCGGTTTTGCTTCGTGGATTGCCAACCACCACATTCAACTTCCTCCATCCCTGGCCCCTTCCTCGCAGGCAATACCATCAGCCCCTGGTACTAGTAATATGCAAACAACAACTACACACGCACCAGCATCTGGCAGTAAAATCCAAAAGAAAAACCCAGTTCCGAAAATCATCAAACCCGTGATTCACAACGTGAAGCATTTGGTCAATCTGTCGAAAGCGCAACGGAAACGGCAACGAAAACTTCTTTTAAAGAAACAATCAGATCTCATGTTGCAGTCAACGAACCAATCCCACGCCGAATCTGCCAATTCGGGAAGCAGGAGGAATTCTCTTTCTAGTTTGCCTGAAACAGCACCTGTTGCGCATCCCAAACAAGTGTTGAATTTGAGCATCCCAAAGGTTGGGATGAATCGCAGATCTTCTACTGACATGAGTGCGAAGGAAAGAGCTGGACTGATGAAGGCTTACGGTGTCATGTCTACCTCAACTTGTAAGCCTTTTATTTCTTTGATTTTCACATCCAGATTCTCCTGCTGATAAAAAGCAACCCGCCGCATCCCCCTCCGCCACAGCACCCTCTGCTGTTCCATCTCGCAAAAATTCTCTGGAACCCGCTGCAGTCACCTTGATACCATCTACAGCACCAGATTCTTCTGTTCTCGATCGCCTACGGTCCATGCTGCGCGCGTCACAGCGGTCTACCACACCCAAGTCTTCCAAGCCTTCAACATCAGCAACGAATGCAGCCGCAGAAAATTCCACTTCGGCTTGGGATGAATCGAACCCGCAAGTGCGCTTACCCGCCATTCCTCAGATCGCGCCAAATTCAGATTCTAGAAACGCGAAAGACGATGGTAACAGCAGCAGTTGCGATGGAGAAAGCGAGTGCAGCATTCTTTCTGGTGCAAAATCACCATCGCCGGCGAACCGAGCTGTTTCGAAATTGGAAGAAGTTGCCAGCAGTGACATGGAGATTAGTGATGATGATGACAGCGAGTTTGAAAGCAGCAGCAGCCACGATGATGATGACGATGAAGGCCAAAGTTTTGCAACCAATGGAGTGAAGCGTGCTGCTGAACTTGCCAAAAACTGGCGCAGCAAAATAACGCCGTTTAATTCAGACAAGACGTTTGCGTCACCTTTACGTAGGATCGCGAAAAATGGGGCTGGTGGATCAAGTTTGAGCGTGTCGGAGGCAAATTTATCGAATCGGGCACAGTCTCGCACCACAATCAAAAATGTTGAAAACGCTGCAAGTAGCGCCGAGTCTTTGTGCCAAACACTTGCAACCGCACCCGAAACCATGCAGGAACTGGAACCGTTGGAAGATGACGCGGCCATCCAACAGCAGGTGGACGTGGAAGTCCTCAGAACTCAAATGCTTCTCGAAAAGCTTAGACGAGACGCACAGCAGCAGCAACAACCAACACCCTCGTCTGCACGAGCGTCTACGCTGTTTCAGATGATGCACCGATCAGCAACTGTTCCATCGTATCCTGTGCGGGCACCAGTACCTATCAGCAGTAACAACTACATGAACAATCGTGTCACTGCGGCCGAAATGAACATGCGCAGCAATCACACATACAACTCTGGAAATTCGTGGTATTCACAAAATCACGCGCAGGCCCAGGCAGCTCAGCAGACACCCTTCATTCCCGAAAAGAACTACGACAATTTCGTGATTTACTTGAGCGACGATGACGATGAATCGAGTGACGATGGAAATGACGGACGCAATGGCAAGGCGAAAACTTTCACATCAGCCGCTGCGCCTGCGGTCGCGGCTGTTGTATCAAATGGCGCAAATAACGTCTCTGCGTTGGAGGATCAAATTCGTGCCATCAAGGAGCAGATAAACGCCAAAATGGCTGCGAAACTGAAACTGAAGCTGCAAAAAAACAATCGGTCAAGCAGAAGTCTTTCGGGTGCAGATGGAGAGACATTTGGCAGTAATGAGAGTTTGATGAGCGGCATAACTGTGTCGAATGACGCTGGAGATGGCTCTCTGGCTGCAGTGGCGACATAATCATTCAGATCAACAGCGGAGCTGCTACGCCTCAGCCCGCAAGCGATTTTAATGCTGTCGATGTTTCCACCTCGAATTCACCGGCGGCAACATTGGCGAACGACAAATCTACCGCCGCTTTTTGGGATATGCAATCGTCTGCTGAATCAAGTCCTCAGCCACTCTCGCCGAATCCCGCAGTCAAGCAGATAAC
>JAIWWG010000115.1:0-88096 GCA_025435555.1 Chytriomyces cf. hyalinus JEL632 | reverse complement strand
CTGAATATCCAAAGCGAGGACGCGTTTTTGTCCATTTCTGTTTTCAATTCCATTTGTTCTTTTTCAAACGCGAAACTCGAAAATGGAGACATCAGTGGAGACAGCCCCCAAGAGCACCAGTGATGTGCCGCCATCCGAGACCAGCACAGCCATGGACGTCGCAGGAGGTGGAAAGGCACCCAAGACCGCCCAGAAACCAGTGGCGGATACCGCGGCGGAGGTTCGAGACAGCATGGACCAAGACATCGAAGACAAGCCAGGGCCTCCTCGGCCGTCCTCGCACGTATATAGTGCCATATACAGCGGAGGTTTGTTTTGTTTGCTGGCTATTTCTCAAAGTTCTTTCTCATCTCAATTAACTTACCCACCTGTGCCTGTCTACATGTTCTTGAACTTAAATCCAATCCACAGTCCCCGTGTACGAAATGATGCACAAGAACATACAAATTATGCGACGAATTCATGATGACTGGCTGAATGCAACCCATATTCTGAAGGCGGCCGGTCTATCCAAGCCCAAGCGAACAAAGATCCTCGAGATGGAAGTGCTGCAGGGTCTGCACGAAAAAGTGCAAGGTGGTTACGGAAAGTATCAGGGAACTTGGTGGGTGTTTACGCGTCGTTTGGCAGAAAGCTTGGCTGATAAACAAATGTATTTTCTTTTTCATCCAGGATCCCGAAAGAGGAAGGCATCAAACTGGCAAAGAGACACAGAGTCGAAGGAGCCTTGCGACCAATCCTGGAATTTGCCAAAGACAACGGGGATATTGCTCTCCAAAATTTCATTCAACGCAGGAGCCTCATCTTCTTTGCATCCTAGCGCGGGTGGTATCGGCAAAACTGCAAGTTTGAGCATGGCAAGCTCAGTAACTTCTTCACCCGCACTATCAACAATATCGAAACTACCGAATCCATCTCCTCGCACGGGATCTCCTCTGCTTACTTCGAATTCATACCTTTCAGCAAGCAATGCGGGGATGGGAGGCAGCTTTCGACCTTCACGCGCAAATTCTGAGCCGCCATCTTCTCCGTTTATGCCTGGACCCATTAATTCACTACGACCAGGCGATACCCCCACAACTTCCATTCAAACTTCGCCGATGCATTCGCCACTTCCATCGCGACCACAACGATCCGTTCAACCCTCATCTTCGCATACATACACCGCGTCGCCTTTGATTCGAGAACAGGTTTCTTCGCCACCTCCGAATGAAGTTTCTTTCGTCCCGCAAAAGAGACCAGTGGGCCGGCCTCCGAGAAATCCGCGACAAACTCCTGCTGCCTCTCACCACTTCTTTCAAACAAAGCCTCTGCTCTAGCAAGCCAAGCAGCCAAGCGTCGCCGAATAAGCCACGACTACCACAGCTCAGACGCCCCAGCCTCGCCGCCAAGTGTTGACACGCGAATGGCCATGGATGTGGGACACGCAGTTTTTCTGAGTTCTGAACCGCACATTATGGGATCGAAAAGCGCCCAATTGCTTGCGGAACCAGAAGTCGATGTCGTTTATGTGAACCCAAAGTCGCAAAGAAATCGCGTTGAAATCATTTCAAAAGAGCCATCGCACGAGAAATCACCTCTGCCGGAGAATGATCCATTTTCGCTTTCGAATGACGATGTACAACGTGCATTGCTCCTGGCATTGCATTTAAGCACACCCATCACGGAACTTGTTCAACTCCTTCGAGCTCCTGGCGCTCGTTTCGGTGATTCTGCTCCACTTGTAAATCCCGACAGAATTATCGACAGCCGGCAGCACACTGCGCTCCACTATGCAGCAACGTACGCGCGAATGGACCTTGTCAACATCTTGCTGTCGTATGGCGCTAACCCGTGCGCCGTCAGTCTTCGTCTTGAAACGCCTCTGATGCGCGCAGTTTCTTCCAGTCATGCTTTCAATGCGCAGAATTTTAATGCTCTGCTGACAGATTTGGGAACTTCCAGTGGGCGATGTCTCGATGAACGCGGCCAAAGCATTCTTCATCGAATTGCATCCATCACAGCACTTAGTTCTCGTTTGACCGCTGAAAGCAATTACTACATGCGATGCGTTGTAGAATGGATCGATGATGGCGCGTTCACGGCATGGCTGGACCACACTGGAGCCCTCCCTGCAAATGCCGCATCTGACGCTGCATACAGAGCAAAAGCAAAAACTGTTGTTGGGGCCTTTGTGAATCAAAAGACTCGGTGCGTGGGGATACTGCGTTGCATCTTGCCGTCAGAGTGCGCGATTTTCAAGTTGTCGCTGGGTTAATGAGGCTTGGGGCAAATGTGGATGTCTTGAATGATGAAGGGCAAAGGGTCGCGGATCTTTGTAAAAGCGCTGACGGCGACTTTGCGGATGAAAAAATGCTGGAGGCTTTGCGAATTAATGTATCTGGGCGAAGGCGTGGAGGCGGTACAAAAGGAGTTTTTGTTGCAACTTTGCTCGGTGGTGCGGGTTAGTAATTTTCCTCATGGTTTCTACCACGTGCCATTTAGGTTAAATAATCCCCCTAAGCAGAATCGTCCAGCAGACCCAGTGTATTCCAACAGCAGATCCTTGCATGTGAAAGCGAAATCGCGGAAGTGCGCCGCGCAGGCTCGTATGGAGCAACTTCATCGAACAGCAGCTGCCATCAAAAGAAAGCAGCAACAACAGCCCAAATATGTGCCACCTAAAACCTACATGTCAGAATCGGACCATCACAATCGACTCAGCGGCGCATCACCACCAACCTCCGTAACATTATCCACTTATGATTCAACTTCACCAAAGCGTTTACCAGAAGGTGTTTTACCTACAATCACGCTCGCACAACCTTCATCCAAATGCTCCAGTCTAAGCCCGACAATCACCCACAGCGATCCAGAAAATGGTGAAACATCCGACTCCTCGCAACAACAAGCACCCATCTTCAGCTACAACAATCAACAGGGCATATATCGAAATTGCAAGAAGTATCGCCTCCACAAATTACGCGCGCGCTTGGTGATTCTGCCATGTCATTCTCTCCTGCGTTGGCCCCGCTTGATGCAATGAGTCATGCAATCTGGCCATCTTCGTCAGGACCTTCCACTCAACCTACCATAGCGCCTTTCCTCACTCCACCGTCAACAGTGAAAGCATCCTTAAACGCCGCGTTGAACATGAAACGTGTACAGGGCCGGTATGAAGCCACGGAACGCTCCACAAAACGACTCTGGAACGAAATTGAACAACTTGTGCAAGTACGCGACGATAAAACCAAGCGATACAGATCCCTGTTTGGAGAGGCTTGTGGAGTCTCGGTTGAAACTTTGGAAGACGTTTTGAATTAGGTTTATGAGATGTATGTTTTTTTGCTTACACGTGTTTGATGCTTTGATAAGTAAAACAGTTGAAGTAATGTTTTTGAGCGTGTTTCTTGATACCGTCTGAAACAGATGCGGCATATGACGCAACAACCAGAAAAACGTCATTTTCGTCATCATTGTCCTTTGCCATTGTTCTCATCATCAAATGCACCATTGCCATCACTGAATAGTCCTATTCACCCTGTCCCAGTGGGGAATTTTATGAAATTTAGGATAGGTTTTGGGATAGGTTTTGGGATAGGTTCCATTCGTCGTTCGAAATGAAAAAAAACCCGTTTGGTCTCAGATGGGATGGAATCCATAACCTGGCCAGTTATAGAAGTTACATACAGAGATAATGCAGGTTGCCACCCTCTGACTTCACCTGCACACTTACCCCAAAGTGTGGTCAACAGCAAAAATATTGCACTGTGATGGGACCTTGAAAAAGAAAGAAGATGCCAAACGTAACTTGAACGGCTCTGGAAGAACACCAAAAGTGCAGTAGCCGGGATTCGAACCCGGGTCGCATGCTTGGAAGGCAGGCATAATAACCACTATACAACTACTGCTGATGGTTCACTGAAAAAATTTAACTCTATTGACAAAAATACGTATGTGAGCCCTTTCGTCACAAATTCTTCATCAACCAGCGGTGTCTGCAGTTGCCCCTTCACTCCGGTGATATTTGAACTAAACAGTGATGGCAAATGGATGCACATTTGGACGCCATTTGCTCATTTTTTTCATGTTGAGTCAACACACAAGGGAGTTTGGTTGTAAAATAATCTCGTCATCAGCGCACACCATCCTTGTCACCACCCCCGCGCTGGAATCATATAAATACAGGAAAATCGCTGGGTAGAATGCCATCAATCAAAAACATCAAAATAACCAACTTAAACAATCCAAGCGCAAGAATGCCTCCCGTCGAAACGACCAGCGCAACTACCCAAGGAATCGCCGCCTTGTCGCACAAGGACAAAGTGCTCAAGGTGCAACCCTTACAGAGAAACCACTCGCTTGATGCGCTGTACAAGAGCTTTAAAGTCCAGCCACACATTGGAACTGAGTTTGAAGCTGGGTAAATAGACACCAAGGGCGCGTTTTTTATCAGCAGTTCCAAACTAACCACGCGTTTTCAACAGCATTCAAATTCGAGACATTCTCAAATCTGCAAATGCAGACGATCTCATTCGCGACTTTGCCGTCCTTGTTTCTCAAAGAAACGTGGTCTTTCTTCGTAACCAAGACTTGACGTTTACGGAGCAAAAAGATTCATTGAACGTCTTGGCCGCACCGCTGGCAAACCTGCTACTTCTGGTCTTCATGCACATCCTACTACCGACCCCACTTCGGAACTTGGCGAACATGCGCTTGTGATTTCTTCTGAGGAGGCGAGAAAGTATGGAAACATTTATAGTTCTAGAGGAGAACTTGCTTCGTTGGCGTGGCACTCTGAGTGAGTGTATTTCTGTTCACTAGTTGTGCTCTCACTGATGCACATTCCAGCATCACTTTCGAACCAGTCCCTTCAGACTACGCCGCACTAAAGATCATCAAGTCCCCACCCGAAGGAGGAGACACCCTCTGGGCTTCCGCATACGAAATCTACGACCGTCTGTCTCCTTCCTTCGGAACGTTCTTGGAAGGTTTGACGGCCACGCACACTGGCGAAAACTTTCACAAACTGGCTCAAGCTGGCTTGACCACATTGAACCCGGGTCCACGCGGGGCGCCAGAAAATGTGGGACTGCGCTTGAGGCGGTTCATCCGGTGATTCGGACAAACCCGTGACTGGATGGAAGGGAGTGTAAGTTATTCACTCTTTAAAAATGGTCCGAAAACCTCAACTTATGCAAATCTTTTCAGTTTCGCCAACAAGGTATTCACAAAACGCATCAACGAACTCTCCAAAGACGAAAGCGATCTGGTTCTTGACCACCTGTTCAACCTCGGAACGCAGAACCACGACTTGCACGTGCGATTCCGATGGAACCCGAACGACATTGCCATTTGGGACAACAGATCCTCGTTCCATACAGCTACCACTGACTTTGACTTTGACAAGTACGAGCGGTACGGAGAGAGGGCTACATCGTTGGGGGAGAGACCCTACTTTGATGTAAACTCGGTGTCGCGTCGTGAAGGGTTGGGTATTGCGCCGCCGGCTTCGCGTAGAGCGCATTTGGCGAGTCTTGCTGCTAATGCCACTGCTTGAGATGTTTTGTTTTGTCTTCAGTTCGTGTTTCTTGTTCAGCAGTTGTCTGTGTTTAGTGGTATCAAATAAAAGAGCTCTTTTTCCCAATGACTTGTCACCTCGCAATGTTGTGTTAAACCTGAAAATATTTTTAAAGCAATCAAAACAAATGCCGCAACAAATAATCACAAACGCGACTGAGTCACAACCCCACCAAGAACATCGAGTCTGACGCATGTCGTCCCACCATCAAGCTCGCATCAAAACGCACATCAAGCAACCCGCCAAACCCGGCACCATTCAAGAACCCTTCAGACCATGCACACTTCCCTTTGCAACTCCATTCCACAACCAGATCCCTCTTTATACACCTTCACGACATGCTCATGATATCCACGAAGCAGAGGCTTTAGCGAAACTGGCACTTGGTACCGTGAGCAATGTCTTGCTTAAAGGTTGTTTTTGTTTTTCTCACTTTGCTGCCAACCAGAACTGCACTCGCCTATCGACATCACCTTACAATCAACATTTCAACGACTCGTCGCTGTCGCGGGTCACGTGAGTTTCTCCCCTCGCCGCGAAAGTGCGCCACTACCTCAGCTCCGTTTCGTTAAAACGGCGCGAATGGTGCTCCGATTTTTGCATGAATCCATATGTTGGAAGCAGCGGCGAGGGATTGTATGGGAAAATGGCGCGTGACGGAATGACGTGTGGAGGGACGTACATTGTCCCGCCGCGATTCTGCATGGCATTAATGTTGAGCATCGGGGTGTATTGTTGATACGTTAAGGGCTTTGTCCAGTGATACTGCAGTGGTTGATAACCCTGTGGGCGATGCGGCTGACCCCGCTGCTGTGAACATTGTCCCCGATACAAACAACGAGACTTACAGCAGCAAAGTAACACCGGTCATGCTCAGCTTTCCAGCATCAAATGGCATCACTTTGTAGAGAATCGCGGCCATGTTGTTCAGTGGACACATCTGTTCTCGAAATGCTCGGCGCATCAGACTCCTTAACAGCAACAACAGAACCGGAACCCGACCGAATCCCACACTGGATGAACCCCTTCTACGCCACTCGCTATGAAAACGCGTACTACAAAATGCAATGTGAACTTCAAGCTGCGCGAACGATGGAACAGAACCAGATTCGTTTTCAGTTGCAGCAGCAACGGCAGATGCAGCATTCAATGCAGTTTGAATTCTTTTATCAGTCTCAACAGCAGCAGCAGAGATATGTCTTGGAGACTGGGTCGCTGCATCATAAACGCGTGAATGCTGATGGTGCAGCAAGTCCTACGCCGACAAAGAAAGTGAAGCTACAACCCACTGCACAGAATAAAACCAAGAGCACGGATAAACTGGCCTCCAGTATTCACAAGATTGAGACAAAGGTCGAAGCGGAGGATGTTCAGCCAACCAAATTAGCAAGGGAAAACAACTCCGTCGAAGTGGCAACTCCGCAAGATGAAGGACTGTCTCGCGCTTCTTCAAACTCGGGTCTCAACAGCGAGAGTTTGGTTGTCAGTCTGGGCGATGGAAGGGCTGTTGCGCGTGCAGCCGAGAATTAGAATAAAATTTAACCAATAAAAAATCAAATTGTCACCTCGGGAGTGTGAATCTCTGCCGCAAAGAAGCAACCTCAAAAAATGCTCAGGTCTTCCAAATCTGGCAGTGTTTCATATCTTCCCAGCTACAATGTTCCCTCTGCGCTGCCAACACTCCAAAGCGCGTTGAAGGGCATGGGTGTGAGCACATCATCGCTGGTCTCATACCAATCGAACAACTCCGCAAGAACAGCAACAACTAGACCAGACCGTAAAAAACAGTCAGCACAGACAGTTCCCAGTGCAATGACACACGAAACAGTCGAGCATGGATCAACGCAAAAACGAAACAAGAACGAGAGTGTTGACGCGTTTCTGCGCCGTGTGACTCACGTTTCTTTGGTTGGAAGAGGCATTGCTGCGATGCAAGCCCTGGACGCGTGCAGGAACTTGACCGTGCTTTATTGTACGAAAACAACATTGCTAGGATTGAAGGGCTACAGGCATGCACAGCTCTCGTAAGATTATATCTGCAGCACAATCAGATTGAGGAGATATCTGGGCTAGATGTGGGCTTGGAAGGCTGACTGAGTTGTGAGGCTGTTGTTTACCACTAGATTTGAGTGCATCTTCAACCAACACACTTTCTCAGGCACCTTGCGGGAAACAAGATTTCTCACGTCTCTGGGCTGCACCAGCTGCCTGCACTTGAATGCTTACATTTGGATGGACAGAGAATAACTGAGCCGTTGACTTTCGACGAGGACTGCATGAACTATGTTGGAGTAAGTTCTGTTGTTTCAGTCTGACGCTATTCATATACTGAAGTCAACCTTCAGAATTCTCTTTGCACACTGACTGTGTCGGGATGCAACATTGAGGAACTGAATACTTTGGCTGGGTTGACATATCTGGAAGAACTGGATCTTTTTCGAAACAACATTTCAAATTGGGAGGCAAGTGTGGCCAACAACCTGTCCAGCCATCTTCTCATGCTTCTTCTGAATCAGGGGTTGCAGTACTTTCTTGGCTCGTGCACACAGCTCCGGTCGTTGAACGTGAACGCAAACCCGGTCGCAGGCATTGTGAAGTTCCGCCAAAAAGCCATCCTCGCAGGCCAATGTCTTGGTAATTGCATCCACTTTCTTGATAATTTCATCTGAAACAAGCATCTCATTTCAGAAACACTCAACGAAAAAGACATTCCATCCGTCGAGCGAGAATTCCTCTTCAACATGCACTCGGCGAAACAAAAAGCAAAATCACTCAAAACAAAAGGAACGCACAAGCTACCCTCGCCTGCAGAGCCAAAAGGTCCTCACATTTTCGCGCTCACGATGCTTGGAAATCCTGAACACAATAAACCTGTACCCCATTTGCCGCCTTACGCGTCTCAGTACAGGTGTGTTTGTGGGCTGTTTGTTGGAATGAGTTGCTAACGCGTTGATGGATCTCAAGGGACCTCATCTTGCACCAAATCGCCACATCGTCGAATGCATCAAAGCTCGACGTGATGGCCACCAGTCAGCCAATGCTAGGGGCTGTGAAAGATGCTCTGAATAGAGGCAGAGTTGCGCGAGCGGCTGAGCTGGAAACACCATCGCAATTCAAAGTCCGGCTCCCAATGCTGCCACCAAATGTTCAGATGAGATGGATTATGAGGAAATGGATACAGCCAGTAGATGGGCTCATTTTCAGCAGCAAGAGCAACACTTGTCGCACGAATATGCTGGCGATTGGGGTGCCAACAACTCTTCAGCAGGGTCAGTTTTTGGATCAACAGTCGCTGGGTTTGGAAAGGAAGCATAGATGGCGCAGCTGAGTGTTAGACAGTCGAAGCTTTCCCATAAAAAGCTTGGCTCTTTTTAAAATTTTTTATGCACATAATGATAATAGCAAGGGAAAAAAAAATGTCCTCCTTATCATTCTTCATTTTCGTCCACATAAGCCCCCAACAACAAAACCAAATTTGCGAGCTTTGCAATGTCCACGCGACACTTATTCTCCACACTATCAATAGGAAGTTGCACAAATCCCTCAAATCCATCAATTCCAATGTCGACGCCACTATTTGTCCAAATAGTCTGTTGCATTCCATCCTGTGTAGAAACGAGAACCCTCAAATCTCGCACAAAAAATCAATGCCAGTGAATTAGCCAGTGTTACGATTGAGACTGCAATTGTTGACACAGACAGTTTTCGAATGCAGACATGGAATAAGAAATTTGTAAGTTATTCCACTCAATTCCACTAGAAATGTGATTCCAAGGCATGGAGACCATATGCTTTGACATCCTCATCCCGATTCTTCACGACAATCTTCAGTTTCTGCGGAGTCAAAATTTTTTCAAATGCAAAACACCAAAACATAATGTCAATGATAGTTGAACCCAAAATAATATGATTTCACCTGTCAGGTCGAATGAAACTAGAACCCCATCCTCATTCAAATTCGGAGTTAATGAGCACTCATCAGGAGTGCACTCGGTGTCAAACACATTCACAGGAATGCCAGATTCTCCTGCTGCAATGTCTTTGTTACCAGCGACTTTCCAAATCTTGATTTGTTTGGTGTATAAGATGCGAGAAGGAAGGGCATACTGCATTTTGATTGAAATTTTTGAGGAAATTAAACACACTGAGAAAATAGTAACAGAAAAAGGACAAACAGTACAAATGCAATAACTGACTCTCCAGATTCACCTTCATCACAAGTTCCATTTTTCACAAACAATATTTTGTTTTCCTGCAACATAATAGTAAGACATTAATTTCAAATAAGGAAAAGAACTTACTTTGTATTCAACTTCAAAACCGTTCACAGCCAATATTTTTTTTTCCTATTCATTGAACATATTAGAAGATATTAATTTCAACATCAGAAGAGAACTTACTTTTTTTTCTTCAACTTCAATACCATCTATTTTAAATAAATCTATTTGGGCACCAACGCTCCATGTCAGAATTTGGGAAAACCTGGCTGTGAAGTCTATTTCCCAAAAATCAAGTTCAGTCAAGTCAAAAGAACACAAACAGAGTAGTCCATACCTTATTTTCTTCAGCAGTCTTCCTTTTTTCTGTTTCACACGTGGTTTCACAAAATCATCATTGGATTCCATATCTGACCCCAACAAAGCACAATGGTCGCTTAGAGGCACCAAGGGAGTCTGTTTTATAGCATTCGACAGTCGGAAAGATGAAGATGAAGAGGATGAGGATGATGCTGTCATGTCTGTGGATGAATTGAATTACACATCAAATAAAAATATAAAAATAAAGTATATTTTGACTCATCACTGAAAAAAAATTTCCAGCTGCCTTTTTGTGACCTCGTCATGGAGTGGACTCACAAATATCATGGATAGAAAAGGCTCGAGCGCATTTTTATTTAAATAAAAAGTGACTCGTCACATCTCCCAGTCCAGTTTGCCTTTACATTCTTTGCGTCTGAAACAAAAAATCGAAAACAGTTTCAATCGAACACTGCAATGCCCCAAAGTGAAGCCACCAGTTCGACTGCAATGCCCCCAAATAAAGTCACCCAGTCAACTGCGGACTTGGGTCTCACACCAGCAACATTTGCGCAAATTGAGCCGCAAAAAAGGGGGCACCCATCTCGAGTCCAAGTACTGAACCCTCAAGGAGCAGTGTGGCTATCAGCTGCAGAGGGAATCAATGTGCAGCACTGTCAAATCTGTGAGGATTTGGGTTTTGGGCTTTGATAGGATTTATTATCTTAAGGTGAATCACAACACAACAAAACAGCTCTCCTTATATACATTTTTGGCTCCTGCAAAATCTCATTGGGCTTTCTTCAGTTTCACTTTTGAGCCACCCTTTTTTCCATTTCATTTGTCATTTCAGTTCTACAAATGAGATTTGATGTGAAATCATCCATTTTTCATTTTGCAGTTTGAAATTGCTGAAAAAGTGAGTCAGTGCTGACAATTCAGTTTTTTCAGGCTGATTAGTCATTCATTACTGGCTGACAGTTAAGGCTTGTCAATCATAATTAATATCCCCACACTGGGTAAGGTTATTGATTAATTGCTTGACTGGCTTGACATATTAGTCATACAAAAGTAGTAATAGAATACTTTTCCAAGTTGATTTCTATTTCTTCTTCTTCTGCTTATTTCTCTATAAAGATCAGAAGATAGCTGCATGAAACTGGCAGCAGTGTGGGTTGAACCAGGGACCTGTTGGTCTGTAGTCGCGAACCTTAACAACTAGGCCAGCATCATATATATTCCAGACAATTACTTTCAACCATCTTTATGCTTGATCAGAGCAAGAATAGTTGAAGTCATGTAGTGAAATAAGCTATCATCATCTACAAGTCCGCGCCCTTCATAGAACACGTGTATTCGTGTATTCATTCCTTGTTATAGTATCTACTAGACGTTTACCCTACTCAATGTCATAATTCATGCCCATATGTATTGAGGTTGGTGGAATGGTGAGGTGCGTGACTCTTCTTTATCTGCAGTAGAGAATAAGAGATGAATCAGGGAGACTTAACCTTTATTGAAGTAAACAGTGCTCCATCACTTGAGACTGATATTCAACATCTTCTTAGACTAAAATCATCGTTGTAGCACCTAGTCCTCAAGTCACAAACCCTCGTACAGCGTGCCACCACCATTTGTACCGACAATCCTGCTTGCAACAACTGTATCAAGGAGCTGTCAAAAAATCTGCAACCCAAATTCTGCCCCTTTTCTGGGTTTCACCATGGCATTTCATGCCCAATTTGCTTTACTGGACTTGGATGGGCTGATATCAGTATGTGCACCATCATTCAATCTTCTATGGCTACTGTGTCCTTGAAGTATGGTGGAAGGAAACTCAAAGGCCACGTCATGTTTCTGGATCGCACAAATTCAGTTCTCCAAGTTGCTGAAGCCCTGTCACAACTGCACATTAAGTGCCTTATCTTTGAACAAGAAAAAGTGGCTGGTGATGCAACTGCAGAGGATGCTCCCAAATTTCAGCAATTTCGCATTCGGCGCTCAAAAGTCTCAGCATTTTTGGACTGGGCATATGCAAATTCACTAGCATATCAAAATATCCCATTCAGTCTTAAGAATTTAAATCAATTGCCTGAAGATGGTTTCATCAATTCTGAAGCAGTGACAGTGCTGGATGGAGAAGATAATGAGGATTTGGGGCTGGCACCTAGTCAAAGAATGCAAGAGGGTGATTTGGATGTTGAAATAACAGAAAGTGGGATAGTTGAAAGCTCATCTGCTGGGGCTTTTAGATTGAGGCAAAGAATTGATGGAATGATGCAACATCTTCAAGAGATTGCATCTGATGCACCTGCCTATAAACCTCCTGACCCTATGTATGAACCTCCTGATCCCATGCATGAATCTCTCGAACTCATGCATGAACCTCAAGGCAAAAATCCTGTTTTGGTGCAGCATGGCAGAACAACAGATCTTGTTGATTGGAAAACATTTCCATACTTCTGGGGTGCCGCATACCCCACTGTTTTTATGCCATGTCTGTTTCAAGTGCCTGATGGGTCTTGGCAGAAAGATATACCAGCCAGTTTTACATGACATGGGCCACGTGCATGGAATTTTCAGCTGTTTGCTTGGATTTGCCAGATAATGAACTTGGCAGATGGAAGCTATGCCAGTCATCCCACTCTCAAGTTTGCCCTGTACAATATCAAGCAATCTGAGCAAACAATGAATTCAACTTCATTTGGAATTTCACAAATGATTGCAGAGGAACCATTGAATTTGGGTCAAATCTGGGCTATTCTGATGGAGGAACGTGATGGGCGCAGCCTTGTAAACAATGTTGAAACTCTGCCAAATCCAACAAGAGGACAAGGTGTTTTTTTTTTTTTTTTTTTTTTTGTGGTCTAATTAGTTGCTTTTTTTTTGCGACAGGAGCCACGGCAGAGAATGCCTTTATCCAATCAGCTGCAAATAAAATCATGTACTAGGGATCCAATGTGACCAGATCTCCTGGATGTTGGCTTAACCAATGCCTCAATTTGTTGGCTATAGTCAAGCATCAGCTGAACCTAAATGATGAGCTTCCTATTGTTTTTACCACTAGTTCAATGGTGGAGCATCACTGGCCTGAAGTATTTCAAGTGATAGAGGATTTGTTTTCAAAATGGGGGTTGGCAGAGTTGGCTGATGCTGTTCAACCTGCATCTCTTGGGCAGGGTGCCTCAACTGAGCAAATCAACCATGTTCTCATACGCTACAGGACCATTGTCAATCAAGTCTTTGTCCTGGGTACAAATTCATGGTTCAAAATTGTTTTAACAGAGGGCATTGGCATTGGCAAGTTTGCAAAGTCTTAAGGGACCATCCACTGTCATGCAATTTTATGGAAGCAAGATGCTGCAGCTAGCTTGCATTCACTGCTAAATAGGGCATTGCAAGTTGGAAATATAGAAGCACTTCGCATTATTGAACAAGAAATTGCAGCAGAAATGCCTGATGTCATTGAGGCAAATTTGACTAAGGTTATTATCTATCACCTTCAACAATTTATGGTCAACAACTAAAACGAAAAATATTTTGTAAGTCTCTGCACTCCATCCTTCTGGCAGGATGCTATCAGATCCCACACGAGTCATCACAACACCTTGGTATACTACCCGCATCAATGTCGAGGCAAATTCAAAAGTTTGTGATCATGTTTGAGTCGGCATTGATGTGACCCCAGACAAGGTTGGAAATATTTGTCAGTGGCCAGCACATGAGGGTGTTGGTCCCAACCCCAGTAACAAGCCCCTGAGAACCAAGATCTTTGACATTTAAGATCACATTGATGACTGCATTGACTTTGCAAATTGTGTGCTTCTTCATACCTGCTCATCATACTGCCTTGTAAAAAAATCCCTTAGAAAGGAGCCAAATATTGTTGTCTGGAATGAATGCAGAGGATACTATAGGAAAGAGAACCGTGTACTGAAATCATGCACAGATGGTAAATTTTTATTTGTTTTTGGAAATATTGCTGCTTTTTCTCCAAATTTTCTGGGTGCATTTGAAAAAAAGCAGCAGTTGAAAGGAAGCAACAAAGCCAGCAGTCACCCTTTTGTCACCAAAAGAGCATCTTAGACCACCAGGCATCTCAGAATCGATATTTTATAGTAAATCAGAGCCACAATGTACTCCAAACACCTCTTATTGGAGGCCTTTCACATGATCAAGACATGTGCAGTCACTTATACAACCCTTGCACCACCATTGCAGCCAGCCAGCCTGCGAAAACAATCTAAACACAAGCGGTGCCATCAATCTTGCAGTCACAGGTGAGCATCTGGCAGTGGTCAGGGTGTCAGAGGCCAGCACAGCAAGCACATTTTGGGAATTTTACGGCACTAAAAGAGCAAATGCATTTGAAATGAGCAGATGAGCATTTTGAAAGCGGTTTCCAGCATGCAAGCTACTGAGAATACAAAGATGCATGCTCTGCTCTGTATATGTACCATTACCTCAACTTACCTGCAACAGATGTTGCAAGGCTTCTCCACAAAACCCCGCAATGCGTGAATATTTGGGTCAGATGCTACAATAGAGATGGACCAGTATCAAGAAAACAGCGGGAAAAAGACTCATTTAGTGCATACAAACAGAGCACTGGTCGTGCTGGCTTTTCAATTTTTCTTTTTACAGCTGTCACAAAAACAGGCAGATTGAAAATTTTGCAGCAAAAGCACAATATTAAATACTGAAATCATCTTTCAAAGGTAAACAAGCTCGATTGAGTCTCAATTTGGTTCAAAGAAAGGGCATACTGTATCTGGAAATGGAGCGTAACCATCCTCGACTTGTGCAAGGTTCTCTAAATTTGGCTAGGGCATGGGGTGCTAACTACGATTTTCAACCAGTGATTGCTGTGGGGTATGATACTGCTACAATTGAAGAAGGTGTCAATGTTTTGCAGTGGATTCAGGGCCAGGTGGATGCTGTGAATGCTCTTCCTGAGGACGAACAGAGAATGCAATAGGCAAATCTTGATGCAAAATATCATGCAAATCCCTACTTGAGTCACAGCAATTATTGCGAAACACTCTGTGACTACGTTGTTGGATACGCATGCCAGGGAGAGGTATCATCAGCAAAAGGCACTCAAATCTTGAAGAGTATCATCAACAATCCAAACCTCGATGCATCCACATCATTTCGGAGTCTAGCTCAAAGACTCAACCTCAAAATCCTGAAATCAAGAGAAGTTTCTTCAGCAGATTGCGACTTTCAACTCCAGGGTATGGAATATTATCATGCTACAAAAACATTCACCAAGATCAGTTTCAATTTTGGTGATCATGAGCTGGAAGCAAATAACTCTGAACAAGATGGAGATGCCATTACTCTGAAGCTGAACCAGTTTGACAAGTATCTTCAGTGAGAGATCCTGCAAAAAATCTCTCCTTTCACCAGTTCAATTGCTTGAGTCCAATTGTTGTTCCAGTCTACATGCATGCAAGTTTGAAGGCAGTGTGGCCATTCACAGAAGGATACACTAGGTCTATGCTGATTTTACACAAGGGGGCAATCACTCATTTTCGCAATTATCTGGACAACCATCCCACATATGTCAGTGCATTTAATGAATTTCTGACTCAAGCCAATATGCTAGATTATATTGTCCACAACATCAAAGAGCATTCCTGATATCAATCATCAGCAGTTCCAAAACAAGACAGCCAAATCCCCAATTCAATTTGACTGAGGATGAACTTGACGAAATGCCACCAGTGGAAATGCCTAGGGAATCAAATGATGAAAATGTTCTGTTTGAAGGGATTGATCCACATGTGGATGTGGGCTTTGAAATGGATGACTTCTCAATAGCTGCACTTGGTTCTCAACCGAACTGGGTACCCCTCATTTATGGAACTATGCAATTGGGTTCAAACAACATCAGATGCATATTATGGTGTGTCCAGTGACTCAAAGTTTACCCTTTCTATGGACAATGACACTGGAAGCCCTACCCACTACAAAGATCCAAAAAAATGCATTGGAAATGAGGGACAACGAATTCTTCTTTCAGCGTACCTCCAACATCTCCAAGAAATTCACAATTGGGAGGTTGCTGGATGTGATTCAAGCACACGGTCAGCATTCAGGGCATTCATGTTTGGTGTTGCAGGGACTGGGAAATCATATGTGATGGATCTGATTTCATCGTTTGCAAAGGCATTTTTGCTGAGCCAGTCAGTGTCAGTTCTTTTAGCACCAACTGAGGCAGCTGCAGGAAATGTGGGAGCATCAATAGTGGAGAGGGTGTTTAAAATCAATCATGGAGCATCTGCATTTGTGTCACTCAAAGAGCAAGCTTGTCATAACTGCCAGAAAAAGTTTCACCATTCAATTGCAATGTTGTTGGATGAAGTGCTAATGTGGGGTCAAAAGCTTCTTGGTCACACGGTCCACTGAGCAAACGAGGTTTTTAATGATGGCAAGTTCTTGAATCTTGATTCCACCCTTGTATACCACACAAAGCACTCAGTCAAATGTCTGTAATTTTGGTCGTCAGGCATACATCAGCCTCACAGCAACTTGCTTTTACTTGGATACAAATGTCTGACAGAATGGAACTACTCCATTTCTGGAGGACCTGACAAGGCTCCACGAGGGAACTGTTCCTCTGCCAGAAAATCGCGTTCAAAGTCAAACATTTTGGATGGAGCGCTGCATTCAGTTTCTGCAAGATGAGAATGATAAGCAGATCCTGCAAGATATTCATTCAGAGGGAATTTTATTTGCCATGTCCTTCAACAAGGAGAAAGATACCCACAACAGCAACTACATCAGGACATTTGCAAAAGTTGTACCAATCATGGCAACCCTTGTCGGACCACATGCCCAACTTGAAAAGCATGCCAAGGCTGGAACAATGAAATGCATACCAAGAAGGCTGTTTTTGGCTGTGGGAACGATGGTGAAACTCACTGTCAACTTGTGCCCAGAACTTGGATTATACAACAATTCATGAGGAATTGTGCGTGACACCCTTTATACATCTTCTGATGGCAGTGGAGGCATTTCTGGATATGAGCCTACCCAGCAACATTGAGTTTGCTGAGTACCTTGGACCTCCCATCAATGTGCCATGGAACATGATCAAAGATGCAAATGGATTCCAATTGCACCTGTCAAGTGCTCTTGCGAATGTGGCAACTGCCACCAGGAAGGGCTTCCATTAGTGGTTGCAAAAGCAGATTCAACCTACTCAATGCAAGGACTCACTGTTGGAAGAGAAAAGGCCACCAAGAAAATGTTTCTCTACTGGAGTCCGTCAGCAGAGGGCAGATGGCCAGGAATATTCTATGTGGGCGCAAGTCAAGGACAATGAAAGGAGGATATTGCACTTGCTTTTGACGTCACTCTTGAGGACCTGGACAAGATTGGCAAGCATCAACTCTGGGTACGTCAGCACCAGGAAATCCAAGGAATCATTCAAAAATCGCTAGAACTACGCCAACAGCTTGCCCATCTTGGACAAGGAACCCCGGATGATTTTTGACAGCTTGTTACTTGGTTATGTTCTCATGTGCGACAAAAGCTTGAACTAATCCGAACACCTCAGATTTCATTCGCAACACTGTGAATGCTTGTGTTTTGCAGTGGGAGCAGTCAATGGGGGAATAATAATGCAAGAATAAAAACTCAATCAACAGAATCAAAAAACCAGCAGTGCTAATTTTTTTGGGGCTCCAGAAAAAAGGTTTCCTTTGAGTCATAGCGAGTCAGACAGTGGACTGATACGTTGCCCAAAATATAACTCACCATCTATAAAACCCTCTTGCAAAGGAGCTGGAACAAGTCCTTCACTCTGACCTATCATTGACATCACAGTGTTAAGCCCCATAGTTTTTGAATCGTCCCTCTGACTTTTCCACCATGCTCGCCACACGCGATTTCAACATCGCTGCCCATTCTCTCAACTCAATCTGCAGTTCAGGCCCTTTTGCTGTGTAAGCATGACGGAAGCATTCTTGCGCATCGGGTTTCCTTGAAAGAAATAGCTCGACTATCCACAGGTCAATGTAAGTGGCATCAATGGACAGGGCCAGATGTTCGACTCGTCGAAAGAGAACAATTTTCGCAAAAACTGGCGAGTTCAAGCACTGTGGACTCATTGTACGTCACTGGTGGATGAGATGAACATGAGGATGACGAGGATGATGTTGCTGCTGCTGTTGCGTGAGCAGTTCGTTCCACAAGAAATGATGAAGATGCGTTTTGAACCACAAGCGAAGATATTTGGTCAGGAGGAACCCGTATCTTTCCTTCAGAGGCACTTAAAGTACTCGCACCATCGGATCCATTCTTCGATTCAGACATTCTGCTTGCCTTCAAATTATTATTTGAATCGCCATTCGAAACCACCTTTGAGTCATCTTTCGAATAGTCGGAGCATGTCTTCTCTGGCACCAGCCTGGCCAATGGACTCAGAAGAATTGCCTGGCAATCATCGATCAACTTTGATAGTTTAGGTGCAAGAAGTCTTGGATGGGCGGACTTCATCGAAAATAACTGCATTGTAAGACTGCGAACATTTTTGACTGCCAGTTCAGGCAGATCAGCAAGAAGGCGAAATTCAGCAGATGTAGAGTAATTAATCGGAAGCTCATTGTGCGGCAGGAACGGCTTCTCCAAGAGTTCTGAACAAGTGATTCCAACAAGGTGTCGAATAACGGTGTCGAGCCATTCTTGGCTGGATTTTTCCACTTCCGCAAAGTTCCAGTTATCTTGCTTGTAATCAAAGTCTGGGAATAGAAAGAAGTGTGAATATCAGAATGTTCAACAGTGCACAAAAGCAAACGGATTACACACATTGTTCATTCGAGCTGAACCATTCAGGAAGACCAAAGCGCCTGATTTCCGGCACCCTCTTCGCAGAAACGATCCGAGTGCCAATTACAATGTCCAGAAAGAGCTTCGCGAGCCTAATATTGGCGATAAACTTCATCACCCATTCTGAAAACTGCGTTTCCCTGCGCTCTGCAGATACTTTTGCATTTTCTTCCAGAGACCGTTCAAAAATCTCTGTTTTCCGTTTCGGCAAGAGCTTGTGAGAACAATCACTTTTACTCTGTAATGTCTCACTTACTCATGACCTCGTCGCTCATTGTTTTTTCGGCATGCACCAATTGCTTCGTCCGTCAACAAATCCGCTAAGTGTGGATCCTTTTCGAGCAGTTTTCCTCTTGCTGCAATGAATAAGTTGTACGAGTACCCCAACTCCTTTTCGGCTCTTGCAAGGTGCGGTCCCATGTCGAAAGCAGGAAAGGGTTGATTCTACGCCGTGTCTGAGATGACATTGGCCTATTCAACAATCCGCACCAAGAAAAACTATAGTGAGGAGGATATAATTCGAAGCGTACCGGCGATGTCGTACTTCATACAATCGATCATGTGCATTCTTAAGAGTCTTTCATAAACCATGTTAGACCCCTGATCCGCAAAGGTTTCTCCGTACAAGTTGAGCAGCGTGCGATTAAAGAACGGCGCAGTGTTCCTAATGGCATTCCAAGGGGCTGGGACATTTCGCACCGCTTCCCGGCGAATTTGAGTCCAGCGTGCATCAGCCTCATTGGCAAAGCGCCTCTCTTTAATTTGAGGAGCCAGTGTTTTGACGAGGTTGTTGAATATTCTGTCAGTCAGAGCTGTTGGTGCGTTGGCCGCCTTGTGGAAGCCCTCGCATATGCGAAGTGTATCGCCATCTATTGGGACTGGATGCATGGCGGCGTAGCGTGCCTCTATCGCGTCACGGCGATTTCTAATAAGTGCGCGTGAGTTCACTTCACTTGCTGAGGACAGAGTCTCTGCACGGTAAACACTAATCTAATTTGCGCGATTACCTTCGAATTGCATCCAGTTGCAACTTTCGTGCATCCGCTGAGTTTCCCACAGCAATACGCATGAGATTATGCCACGACCGGTGGCTGGCGCTCTATCGGAAGAGTAAAAGGAAAGAGAAACAGGGAAGTCAGATTGACTTGAACAAGCAAGATCATTTACCATTGCTGTCACAGCTTCATATCCCGACGCACGAAACTCGTCGTTGTAATAACGTGGCGTGCACTTGGCGCACAATCGTTTAACTTGCATCCAGTCCACGGTGCGGGTGCGCGTGCCGCAATCTGGCGCCATACATCCCATTCGCGAGCATAGACGGACAATGGTCTTGTCACTAACAGTGGCTGGACTGTCTGTGACTTCGTTCATCGTGGCTCCGTCTGCACTCCCCCCAGCATCACTTCCACTGCTCTCAGTTGATTCACCAGTTAGATACGCTGGATATCCCAACCGCGTCCGCAGCAGCTTCCACACTCTGCTGTCCTCGCCAGTCAATGCCGCAAGCCTCTTATTGACGCGGCCCAGGTTCAGCACCTCGGCTCCTTTCAAGTACACGCACACCTCGTCAAATAGTTCAGTGGGCATGTCGTCAAGACCCCGTCCGTTCGCAACAAGACTCTCGTCCGTTCGCAACTTCTTGCGCGATCATTTCGACTGTTTTGGGCCACGTGGTGGTGGTGCGGACATTATGTTCCTTGTGGGAACTGTTCACTTTTTCGGACCGATTTACAAAAATTATTTGTTGCGCAAGTTTGCTGAAAACACCGAAGTCATAACCACTCCTCCCTCATCCGTTTTATCCCCTCCTTAGCTCCTCATTCCCCGTGGTACCAAACAACGCATCCGGGTGAATCAGAGCCCCCAACGACCTTCGCATATGCATGTCCATGTACTGCAAGCCAACTTGCACACTCGCATTCATCCATCCAAACCCTTCTCGCACGACATACTTGAAATCAATCCCCACATTTCCATACTCCACCGTCACTAAATGCGTCATGTTGACCAAGTCAAACTTTTCTGGAACAACACCATTGTACTCCACGAACGCTTTCACGCATGTGTATAGCCAACGGTAGACGAGCCGACGTGCTTCGTAGCTGCGATTGTAGTTTTCAAGGCCCTTCCATGCTAGCATTTGGTGTGGAGCCCAACCTGCTCAATTTGGATGTAGCAATCACGATCAGTTTTACCTTGAGGAGTCATTTCTTGAATTCAACATACCAAACGGGTAATCCCATTGGCGACTCGGACGGTCCTCTCCAAGCCCGCCCCGAGACACCTCCGTCGTAGCAACAAGTCCTCCAACGACTTCAAACAATGGCAACGCGTTGTTCACCACTTGATCCGCCTGCTTCTGAGTGGCTACGCGTGCCCACAGGGGCCAAAATGTGGTTGCCGTTTCATAAGACGTTTGCTGCCCGGCCGAACAGTCATAGTCGAAAAACAAGCCTCTCGACTCGTTCCACAAGTACGAGTGGATCAGGCTCCGCGTGCGAGAGGCCAGCTGTGTGAACAGAATGCTCGGAATGTTTACTGTAAAACATGGCGATTCAGGAGATGCTTGCGCGAAAGTGGGTAAATGCGGGTGTGCGGAATCGATGGGTGCTGGCGGGAACACGGCAGTGTCGTCCTTGCTTGCAAACGACGCGTCGGCAGCTTCGTCAAATACCATGACTCCTTTGGCCCACGTTGAGTTCCAAATTTCTCCTCCTCCGAGCATTTTGTCGAGACCATGGGTTTTCAGAGCGGTCAGCCAGGCATGGAATTCGCGCAAATAACATCCATCAGGTCCACATCGGACGCGGAACCAAAAGCTGCAAGAAACATGGTTTCAATAAGTTGTAAACATTAAATGTGCACTGCGGCCACACCTTCCGCCAAATTCATGGGAAATCAATTCACTTAGGTCAGTTTCATATTTGTAAACAAGACTGTTCAGATCAACTGTGGCCAAATTTGCGCACGTTGCATCAAATCGGTAGGTGGTATCATGTCCGCTTTCTCTGGCTGTGAAAAAAACGTGCCGATCATTAGCACACCTCAAAAAAAAAAAAGGGAGTTGATGCAAACGTACCTGCACGGTCATGAATAAAATAAGCATCTAATTCAGGCTCTTGGATATCCCCTCGGACATACATTTTTTCAAACTCGCCCACAGTGACTCCCATTTTCGCAGCATATGGCCTCAAATACGCGTGAAAATGCCCCTCCTCTGTTTCAGGCGGAATACCGATTCCTTCAGGAACATATTTGCTCAATCCAACTGTCACATCCAATCTCGGAAATCCCAACCACACACTCAAAAGTTCCTTCACACAGGCACGTGTGCATCTTGCAAGCCATGCATGCAGCTTATCCTTTTCCCACACTTTTCTTAGCGGTGCTTGAGAAGTCATGCAGTTGGGGGATGGAAGGCTCATTGGGGTACTAATACAGCTTGATCCGGTCTCGCGTTCAGAACCTCGTGCGATGGTTTCGGCTTGCAGAGCGGTGGCATCATTGCTTGATGGTTGTGTGGTAAAATTGGCATAGATTTGACGGAGCATGTCTGTGAGAAAAGGGGGCTGTGATCGGGTCAAGTAGTAGGAACGGTTCGCGTTCAAGATTTTTCCGTAGTGCTCGATTTCGTAGACGAAGTTTTCGAGCATGCCTTGAGCGAGACCTATACGACCGTCCACAATTAAACCGAGTGCCTCTGAGTTGGAAAAAAGGTCGAGATGAGTGAAAAAAAATGAAAAAAATAAACGTGGAGAACGCGCACCGAAATACGAATCCCACCCATACTGCTCATTGAATCGACCTCCAGGCACAACGAATGGTGTACCACACACGTTCTCCAAATCGTCCCATCCTTTTCCCTCATCAATCTTGCGCAACCCCAACGCCAATATACCCGGATGTGTGTTGATACCTTTCACATACATTGGCGTGATAATCTCTGGCAGCCTGACAACATCCAACTCCAAATGTGGTCTCGCAACTTTTACGCGCTCAAAGTACTCCAACCCGATGATATCATGGTACGGTACATAGATTCGATTCCGCGTGTCCTTCTGCCGACTTTTTGAATCCTCTACTAATGCTTCCAACCCGCGTGCATCCAACCGCCGCGTCAGCCCATCCCAAAAATGAAATTTGATCAACCGATGCAACCGCTCCAACGGGTTCTCAAACAAACGATCTTCGCTTAAAATGATAAAATTACGGCCGTGGTCTGAAGCGAGCTGCAATTCTTGTAACAGATTTGAGAGTGGGTATGTGCCACGGATTTCAAACGAGTTGACACCAAAACTGTTTGCTGTGGGGATGGAAAAGACTTTCGGGCCTTTATCGTGGACAGTGATTTGACCGTCTGCGTCAGTGTCCTCCTGTGCGAGGAGGAGCGCTGTTTTTTTGTGGGAGTTTATGTTTTGGAGTTCACTCCTTTCTTTCTTCTTTGGAGGCGTCAAATGTACCTTTGGTGGCAGACACATTGACCATGAATAAACGCGGTGTTTCGTTGAGGATGGGGTCATGCGAAGCTCGGCGACGGCGAGTGATGGAGAGAGAATCTTCCGCACGCGAAAGCGCGGCCAAATGTGTCACAAGAGGCAGGGGTGTTTTGCATGTGACAGCGATCGGATCGGGAAAAGTAACGGGCACAGCGGGCGGCACTGGAAGAGGCACCGAGAAGGAGGGATGGGCAATCTAGGAGGGATTCAATGCGTGTGTGTTTAGTCGACTGTGATCGGATACAGCTTGCGCCGTTGCTCACACTGAAGGTGCGTCGACGGCCCAGATGCATGCCGTGAGCGTGAGCATGATCGCTGTCGTGGTACTCTTGTTCCTTCTCGAGCAACTGCTTTTTCTTCTTGTCCATGTTCTCGCTTGCTGGTGATAAGTATTTCCAATGAAAAGCAACCGTCCTTTTTGCAGGTTCCCTTATCTAATATTTAACCCATAGAAGCAGCGTTTGATATGAGCGATAATCTGTGGGTCAAATTTCATTCCCCTTCAACCCCACACACAACCATTACTCCACACTTTTATAGAAGTAAATGTACGCCTCCCCGATCGCCTTCATCACATCCGGAACATCAACAACCTTGTTGTCATTGAACAGCACCCACTGATCTCCCTTCTTCACATGCGCAACATAATGCCCGCAGTGCGCTGATGTTCCCCGATGAGAGATGAACGCAATCAGCTTATACTTTGGCGATGCACTCGGTCCCTCCGATGAAGAAGACGAAGACGCGGGTTCATCCAAAGCCATTGAATCGTCCGCGTGACTAAACAGCCAGTCAACTGCACGTTCAATGTTGTTGCCCTGAAGAGACAGAAAAATAATCAATTCTCAGTACTGTCACAAGTCAAGGAAAATATTCAGCTTTACAGTTTGAGCCATAGCTTTCTTCGCTTGCGCGGTTGTGAAACCCATGTCCAGGAAGGAGCTGTAATCCACATCATTTGACGCCGCGCCGGCTGGCGCAGTTTCAATAGGATCATCGATATCTACGCATCAGACGAAACGAAGGGATACTTCAATGATCGTTTGTTACACATACGCGTAATGCAACCCGTTACCTGCATCTTCCATATGTTCAAACAACCAATTCATGGCCGTTTCAGTACCATTGTTTCCAGTTTTGATGAGAGCCTTACGACACCGAAGTTCTGGGAATCCCATCGCCATCAAATCGTTCAGTGCAGACGCATCTACACTTGGTTCGGCAGAAGCTGTGGAAGCTGGTACATATCGTGACGGGTTAAGCTCTTTTGGACATGACCAAATGACGACAAACCTTCTTCTTCCGGAAGCAATGTCTCCCCGGGTTGCGGACCCGCGCTTTTGTAAGCACTCAAATCCATGTTCAGGGGCGCCGCTATTTTTACATCTTTTATCGATACGATTAGTGATCTGAGACACAGAAGATCATTCTTAAATCCACCCACTCAGTTTCTTCATCACATAGTCTGATCCTTGAATAAACCGGCTCATAGGAGTCACCAAAACTTCGGGAAATGAACTAAAACGCGTTGTGCTAAACGAAAAGTTGAAGTCATGTTAACTCGCGATCGGTCAGCCCAATTGGGAAATCATTACCAGGTCAGCTTTGTCGTCTTTTTACATTGCGGACACGCAAATTCTCGCGTCTCCTCTCCAAACAATCGTCCCAGACACGAATCAAACGGAACAACAGTCTCTTCCCCATCCGACTCTTTGGCGGGAACGGGAAGCTGCAGCGCTTCGGTTGCTGGCTCCTTGACATAGCGTACGCATCCGCACTCTACACACTGCAAACGTTGTTCCATTCCAAATTTGAAAATGCGGCTTGGATCCTGACCACCCGCACGTTCCTTTTGCTCAATCAGCTTCAGAATGTGGGACAGGTATTCTTGCGCGTCTTGTTGGCGCATGGTGGAGAATTCGGAATGGCCTTTACTCGTTAGAGTTTTGAACATGGCTGGCGCGATTCCGTCCTGTCCGGCGCCAGGTTGAGAGCTCGTTGGGGTTGAATACATTCCACTGAGTAAACCGTGTGCGAGTTTTGCCGTTTGGCAGTGGAAACAGGATGCCGCTGTGTCTTTACAAACGGACAGATGGTGTTGTCCAAAACCAAGGTATCGATCTTGGAAGGCTGGAAGAGCGAAAAGGACTTGCAAAACTGAAGCCATGTAGCAGCTATTTTTTCAATTAGCGTTAGCAAAATAGAACTTCTAGAAAGTTGTCCTCTGCAAATATTCCCACGTGTTTCCAAGGTTCTGAAGACCAGTGAATCCAGGCCCAAATAAGGGAGCGAGTTCTTTTCCATCTTCAGTCGTCATGCTGAAATCAAATTTCATATTTTGCTCGAGTTGCTGCAAAAAGGTTTCGGAACAGTCAAACAAAAGGGATACGAACGAAAGCTGTTTTTTTGAAACCTCACCAATTCAGTCAAAGTTTTCTCAGTCTTCTCCTGCCCAGCAATATTGATTCCAAAAGTTTTCAAATGCGCGCCCAAATGTGGATCCAGCCGCTCTTCGTCACAGAGATAACAGTAAATATCCGCCGTCCCTTCTGGAGTGATGGTTCCCAGCTTTACAGACACTGGATGACGTGAAGCGTCAAAGTGACCCATTCCATGGCCGTTTCCCCCAGTTCCACCAAACTGTGCGCGACCGCAGCCCAAATTTCCGCAGGTGAGACAGAGCCATAGGTTTCCTTTGATGTCGCAGGAATTGCAGTGCGCCAGAGCTGTGATGCAGAAATTGTTTTAAAAGGGAGCCCGCATTTCTTCGACTGAATGAAGGACATACTTTGCGATTCGAGTGGTTTTGGGGGTCCCTGAACAAGCGATTTCGTGTGCTCGCATTCGGTAACGACTTGCTCCCAAGCCTGAATGTCTGATTTCTTTTGAGAAGATGTAGCAGCCAAGACTGCTGAAACAAGGGATGCAAGCTGTTGGGTCTTGTGGAAAAGCTCTCATTTCAAATTGTGCTTTCGATATGCTGACAGTAAAGCAAAACGTACGTGCGGAGATGCGTTTGTATCAACCGGACCACAAGAGAAGCAGGAAACGCTGGTGATTATTTCGTATTTTTGCAAGTCGGACGGTTCTGCCTCAATGGCAATTTTTTTGAGAGGTGGCGCGTCCATGTGAACCTCCTGCAACAAAAACCAAGCGAGAAAAGTCGAGAAAGGGATTCAGCGAATGCAATTGTGTTCAGGAAACGCATCAACGCACTTTCAACACTCGTTTGATGTTGAGCACGAGCGAGTGGCCGCTGCCCCAGTTTGCGAAATGTGCGCGCGAATGTCCAAGATCAGTGTCGGTGCATGCGCCGTTGAAGCAGCCGAGACAGACGTCGATGCCGTGTGCGCTGTCCTGGACAAGATTTGTTTCGCGTGTGAGAAAAGATCGATGGTTCGAAAGATATAGAAGTCTCGTAGAACTAACCTGGTTTGCGAAGCACTGCGTGCATTCATCCTTATGCACGCCGTTCCTGAAGGCGGACGCGGTGAGAGCTGCGAGAGGAAGATGTGTGCAAGCCATATATTTTTTGTATGTACTAATAAAATTTTAACTATTTACTCTGCATTTTTCAACAATCCTTGTCCCTTTGGGCGTCAACATTTGGAATGCTCATGATCCGAATGCCTTCTGGTTCATTCCATTTCTTCAATCGCCGCTCGCAAAGAACGCGTAAGCTCCGATGCTGGCATCTGTTCCAGAAACTCGGCGACGATATTTGCAGGCACCGGATCGTTCAAGTCCTGTGCCACGGCCAAAAAGAACCCCACGTGTTTGTTCAAACCCTTTCTCAGGGCGACTCGCACGACATTATAATCATTCGAGGCTATGGAGACGCGTTCATCACCCATCAACATCAACGTCGAGTAATAGTCGCCATTGAGCACACTTGCCAGCAAGCACGCATTGTCGTTGAAACTGGGGTCTATGCCTGGCTGATCGAGGAGAAGAATCAAAAACTTGGTGGATTCATGGCTCACTGCGCATAGCAAAGCGCAATTTAAAGCATCCACCGAAACACCGCGTTCCATGAGGAGCTCTGCAATGGCGAGGTTCTTGCCGTACACTGATTGCGCCAATGCCTGACCTCTGCCGGAGAGAGTGATACGTTGGAGTGGGTCGTTGAGCAGCGTTTGGACACATGGCAGACTGCCTTGCCATGCTGCTTGCGTCAAGGAGCCGTCCAGCGACATTTGGTCACTCAAGCAAGATGTCGTCAGAAAAGAGACTACGGCCAATTGGCGGCTAGCGCATGCGCGTGTGAGAGCCTTCTCGAGCGAGTGGTTGTCCAGAAAGAGAGCGCAGTTGCTGATGACGTAATCAAGGGCCGCAGTGTCCCCAGTCTCTGAAAGGAAAAGGATGGCGGCCTGCCAGTCGACCAGGTCGATGTGATGTGTACAAAGCGACTGGAAGATGCGTAGGAGAGTGTCTGCTGAGCACATGCTCTCAATGAGACGGCTGCTTCCAGCACGAGTTGCGATGATGAAGAGAGCAGCCTTGTATGCAAACGGAAGCGTGCTCCTCTTCTTAAGTCTCGTCTGCAATATGCGCGAACTATTAAGACGGTCCTGCAGCTCGCCTTCAAACGGGCGCTGCTCAAAGCGCAAGCACACATGTGCCAGTGCAAAGCCAACATCGCGGCAGAGAATGCGGGCAAACTTGCGGCACACTCGTGCAAGCTCGTTCAGACCAGCATCCATATCTGCGTGCATCAGGATGGCCTGCACCACTTCCACAGGCAGTTTATCCATCTTGGCTTGGTTAAATTGGGCGAGAATTCCAACTTGAACCTGCTGCATTTGCATTTATCTTCCCTTTCAGACACGCATCAGCAGCTGTACAATCCGGGAAAGTGCGCTGGTATGGATGGTGATGTCCGAACGCAATGAACTCGTTTCTTTATTTACCGTGTCAAGCAAGTAACAAACATGAACAACAAAGACAGACAGCAACAGCGATAAAAACGATTCCAGCACATGACCACATGTTTAAACTTGGATTACTACTTCACGGGCTGAATTTTGGCTTGTATTTTACGAGGCTTATTTAACGGACTTGCATGGCGACGTCGTTTCGCAGGTGCGGGCGTGTGGTCCATTTCCATTTCCAAGTCTAGGTCAATGTAGCTGGGGTGGCTTTTTACGCTTTCTTCATCATCATCTTTTGGCAGCTTGTCCATGCAGACTTTCCTTGCCGGTGTTGCTACAGCTGTTGAGCAGATGCGAACGCGATGCATCTTTTTGTACTCGAACGTGTCTTGAGTTACAACTGCTTGCATGGGTTGTGGAGGCGGTTGAGTTGGCAGAGCTGGTAGAGTTGGTGCAGCTGGTTTGACACCGCCCTTGCTGCACCTCATCTCTGCCTTCGCTTGCTCGGTCGAAGTAACGCTGGCACCAAACAAAGGCTTTGAAATGCGCACCAACATGCGCTGGTACAAATCATCACTGAATCCGCCAAGAACCGACGCTACTTCAATGACAGTTTTGCGGTCATGTTGGCACAGTGCTTGGAACCCGTTCCAGACCTGGATCCAAACATGGAGAGTGTAAATCATGAGTGGAATTTTGCTTGCTTTTCATGATTACATTCCATTCTTCCTCGCGTCTGCGCACTGTGTAGTTTCGTTTCGTTGCCCTGTGCGCGGCAGCTGAGTCGTCCACCTGTCTGGGCTCGTCGCCCAGGGTGAGAGACGGAACACTGCTCGGTAGGAAGCATCCGTTTGAGATTTGGGCTTTGGCAAACGCTTCCACAGAGTCTTTGTGTGTCGAGTAAATGCTCTCTTTGCAGTGGGTGCACAGCAAGAGTTCTGGGTTGAAGGAAATAGCGACACCGACGGATTGGAGTTCTTCCAGCGTGGTTGCTTTCATTTATTTTTGGCTGTGTTTATAGTTTTGATGTGTTTGTGGTTTGCTGCGGTGTTTGAGTGAACATTTGGAAGCAATTCTTTCGAGGCAATGGAAACGCGCTCATTGCTCATTACATCTACAGCCTCAGTGGTAGACGCTGTCCTCAGTATTTGTAGACATGGTTGTATCATCTGAGTGGATGCCATATCAATAGGCGGAGGAAAAGAAACCAACTGCATCCCATGTCGCGTTCTTCCCCTCGTGACTGATGCCATCCAGACACACTTCGGTAGCACCTCCAACTACACACGGGATACCAACCCCAAGCTCAAGCTCGAAGGGAAACTCGTTCATTGACGCCCTGTAATAATGATGATTTTCGGAAGCTCAACTGGACGAATCAAAATTTACAGCTCCAAACAAATCATAACGTATCATTCCCGTTTCATCTTACCAGCTCGCCAAACAACCACCAACATGTCCGAGACCGTGCAATACACTCTGCGCGTCACTAGCACCGACACAGCATGGGCTGACAGCGTCGAGTTTGCCCTCTTTTCTCTCCTCGGCATCCGCGATGTGGCTATCGATGAGGCCGCCACAACTGTCACCGTCACCGCGGATCCCGCCCTGCTGTCATCAGATGAACTCGTATCGACCATCACCGTAATTGCGGACGATTACTGCGTCGAGATGCTGCCTGTCCCGACTGGTCAGGATGACTCACATCAGCACGATCACTCATCAAATCCGGGTTCAACTGCACTCGACATCGAAGCGCCTTGTTCTCCGTCTCATTCTGTCTCGCTTTCTCCATCGCATCCAACCCCTCTCACACTGTCTCTCCCTGTTTCTCAGCCTGTCTCTGTACCAAACCATGCAAACCCCCCATCATTATCCCCCTTCAAAAACAACTCTCTTAACGCCGACGCCATTTCGCCCAGACTGGGTCTCAAATCTGGCATCCCCATCTCCGAAACAGCGCTTCTCGATGTCAGCGGAATGACTTGCGCTGCCTGTGTCAACACGATCGAATCGAATGTATCAAAAGCACCAGGAATCCTGTCCATCAAAGTATCGCTGCTTGCCCAGAGAGCCGAAATCGAATTCAACCCATCCATCATCCAACGCGCCGATATTCCAAACCTGATCGAAGACATGGGTTTCGACGCTGCATTGATTCAGCAAGAATGCAAAGGCAGCATCACACTCCAAATCTACGGAATGACCTGTGCTTCTTGCAGTGGAACCATCACTCAGCAAGTGAGCCTCATGCCTGGCATTAAGAGCGTCAGCATAAGTCTCCTTGCCAACAATGGTGTCTTCACATTCGACAAATCCATCTGTGGTGTTCGCGACATTGTTGAAAAAATCGAAGACCTCGGATTCGATGCACTGGTCGCCGACGGGGGTACCAATTCTCAACTCGAAAGTTTGAATCGAACGCGCGAGATTCAGGAATGGAGAGCCGCTTTTTGGAGAGCTTTTGTGTTTGCGTTCCCAGTCAGTGTCGTGAGCATGGTGTTGCCGAAATCGATTGCGCGTATCCGCATCTTGCCGGGAGTGCATGTTGGAGTGTGGGCCATGTTTTTGCTTACTTGTCCTGTGCAGTTTGGAGTCGCGCGGCGGTTCTATGTGAGCGCGTACAAGGCAGTTTCGCATGGAAGTTATACCATGGATGTCTTGATCACTCTGGGAACCTCGATTGCATTTGCATTCAGTACATTCACAATGGTGCGTTGTCTCATGCTGAGCAGTGACGAGCCGCCGGAAGTCTTTTTCGAAACTTGCGCCAGTTTGATTGCTTTTGTCACGTTTGGAAGATATCTGGAGAATCTGGCGAAAGGAAAAACGAGCACGGCTCTTTCCAAGCTCATGAGTTTGGCCCCCAGTCATGCTGTTTTGTTGACTATGGACAAGAGCACTGGACTTGTGTCTGGCGAACGAAAAATTGCAACGGAATTGATTCAGCCGGGAGATTTGATCAAGATCGTTCCTGGAGAAAGAATCGCCGCAGACGGTGTCGTCGTTTTTGGAAGCTCACAGTGAGTAGAAAACTGCAACCTCCCTTGGTCTGAAAAAAACAAAACAAATAACGAAACAAAAACCTATTTCAATCCATCAGCGTTGACGAATCATTGGTAACAGGCGAATCTCGCACCGTCTCCAAAAAACTAGACGATCCAGTCATTGCTGGAACAATCAACACGACAGGAATGATGCACATGCGCGCCACACGTGTTGGAACAGATACAACCCTCTCCCAAATCCTCAAACTTGTATCGGATGCACAAACTTCAAAAGCCCCCATTCAAGACTTGGCTGACCAGGTTGCAAGCATTTTTGTGCCTGGTGTCATTGCACTTGGATGTGCCACGTTTGCGTTTTGGACGATGGTGTTTATGTGCACTGATTTTGTGCCGGCTGGGTACACCGGGGACAGGCTCTTTTTGGCTGTGAAGATGGGGATTAGTGTTATTGTTGTGGCGTGTCCTTGTGCGCTGGGATTGGCAACACCAACGGCAGTTATGGTTGGAACGGTAAGAATTCATGTGTTTGTGGGTCTCTCGAATGGAACCTAAAAACATCTTGTGATATTACAGGGTGTCGGAGCTGGTCTTGGAATCCTGATCAAAGGCGGTGGACCCCTCAGTGTTGCCAACAGAGTGACCAAAGTTGTCTTTGACAAGACGGGCACATTAACCATGGGCAAAATGGGCGTCACGAAGCACGTTTTCAAAGCCCCTAAACGCAACGAAGACAACCGAGACAGTGGCAGCAAAGAATCTCTTCGCCCTGCTCAATTTATAGGCATTGTTGGCACGGTTGAAGAAGCCAGTGAACATGCGATTGGTCGTGCGGTTCTAAAGTATTGCAAGGACACGTTAAAATCCAGCTCATTTGGATTTGCGCTGCATTCGTTTGAAAGTGTTCCTGGAAGTGGAGTGCACGCATTGGTAGGAACACCTTTTGCGCGGTACGACGTCTGTATTGGAAACGCTCGTTTCCTCGAGTCACGCGGTGTGAAAGTATCCAGTGAAGAAATCACGGCTGTTAAAAAGCAGGAAGAAACTGGTTTAACTGTTGTTCTTGTTGGAGTTGACGGCGTGTTTTCGGGCACGTTTGCATTGTCGGATGTTTTGAAACCAGAGAGCAAGGCCACGGTTGCAGCCTTGCGGCAGCTTGGACTTGATGTGTGTATGGTTACCGGTGATCAAGAGTTGACTGCGTTGGCGATCGCGGAGCAGTGTGGAATCACTGAAGTGCATGCTGGTGTCAGTCCAGCCGGAAAGAAGATGCTGGTGGAACAAATGCAAGCTGACGGTGAAGTAGTTGCCATGATTGGAGATGGAGTCAATGACAGTGCGTCCATTGCTCAGAGTGATGTTGGCATTGCAGTGTTTGGTGGAACGGATGTTGCGATTGAAGCTGCGAGCATTGTGCTCATGCGAGAAGATATGATGCAAATTGTGACGGCACTTGATTTGTGTAGGACTATTTATTCACGAATCCGTCTCAACTTTGTGTGGGCTACTGGATAGTGAGTGCTTATTTTGTTTCTCCGAGTTCCCTGTATTGATATGTCACTTACGCGTCTCTTCACAGCAACTTGCTCATGGTGCCTCTTGCAATGGGTTTTGGAGTGCCCTGGGGTATTATGCTTCCACCCATGCTGGCAGGAATGGCAATGTCCCTATCTTCTGTGAGCGTCGTGGTATCATCATTATTACTTCGAACGTACAGAAAACCATCAAGCGTTATCGCAGTGTCTGGTACAGATGACGAGCTCGAGACTAGCAACAGTGAAGGCGGCGGGGCACGAAGGCTTCTTGAATCCCTCAACTTTGATGATGAGGTCAGTAAAGCAAGCAACGGTGCTGGAGGGTGGTTTAGTGTGGGTAGCTTACTGCAGCGTCTGAAGGCGTTTGCAAGTGGCCGGGAATACAGCCAGATTGGGGAGAATGCTGTCTAATAAACGTCCCCCCTCATAAATAATGGACAAGTAAAATAGTTTTATAATATGCTCATCAAAGTCAAGGTATGGCACAGTTCTTCCACGCACACGTGTCGAGAATACAGATCCTGACTCTCTTGCTCTGCAATTTGGTGACTGTTCTTGCGGAGTCAGACTTTAACCGGAAAGGAGGTTTGCAACGCATTCGAAACGCAAGCAATGACGGCCCGTTAACAATGCCCGCCTCTCTGCGCGCCAAACAGATCGAAATCGACATTGAGTCCAACGATACCGTGAGAAATCGAACTGTTCGCCTGGATTCCCTTGTTCCTGACCGTTGCGCAACGCTTTCTCTTAAAACAGGTTGCCCGCATCAAGGAAAGGGTCGAAGAGAAGGAAGGAATCCCACCTGCACAGCAAAGGTTTGCGTACTCAGATTGTTGATGTGCTGTGACACTTTTCTCAAAACACCTGCCTCCACAGACTCATCTTTGGTGGAAAGCAAATGTAACTTTTTTACGAATTCATCTCTGGTCAATGGATACGAGAACACGGGAATCTGGAATTCACGTATGTTTTTTTATTTCTGATCTGCAGGAACGACGAGAAGACGGCAACAGACTATTCGATCGAGGGAGGATCTGTGCTGCATTTGGTGCTTGCTCTGCGTGGGGGGATTTGATTTCGAATATCAAGCATGGTTTGTTGGGAGTTTGTGAGGGGTGAAGCTGAGAATAAATGGGAAGTGAAAATGCAGTGTTCGTTTTTATTGTCGTTTAAATAGAGTAAAATCATGGCCATCCGCTTCATCCTCCTCGTGTCGAGGCAAGGTGAGGCTGCTCTGCCATTATACTTGGCGTCTTACTGAACCTGCGCTGTTTCTGCGCTATCTGATTGGGCGATACATTAGGCAAGATCCGCCTCACAAAATGGTTCACCTCTGATTGGACGGCGAAGGAGAAGGCGAAGGCCGTGAAGGATGTCAGCCAGACAGTCTTGTCGAGAAGAAGTAAAATGTGCAACGTGCTCGAGTACAAAGGTGCGTGGATGTCGGTTAACGTGGCTGTATGCGTGTTGGTTAACGTTCATTGCCAGACTATAAAGTGGTCTACAGACGGTGAATCCACCCGTGTTAATTCGTCTTTTCGTAGTATCTGATGCCTCTCTACTAAAATCGATAGCTACGCAAGTCTCTTCTTCATCGCGGGAACTGACATTGATGACAACGAACTTTTGACCCTCGAAATCATTCATCGATACGTCGAAGTGCTCGATAAATGGTTTCTCAACGTCTGCGAACTGGACATCATTTTCAACTTTCAGCAGGCATACACGATTATGGTATACCACTCCCTCCATCCGACTCACTCATTTGGCTCTTTCTCTCTTATTCCGTCTTATCACTCTTTTTAACATAACCTTCTCAACCAACTGCTATTTGCATTGCACAGGGTTCGTTTGCGAAACTCGAAGCCATCTCTCTGTTTTGAAAAACTAACATCTCACACAGACGAACTACTCATTGGCGGCGAATTGCAAGAATCCAGCAAACGCTCCGCCATCAATTCACTCAAACGAATGGAGGAAACAGAAAAGGCCGAGCAGATATCCAACTTGTTGTAGCACAGCTCCCCTAAATAAACCACAACTTGCGCATTCATTTCTGCTCCTGCTCGCATGTGTCGGTCGCAGCATAAACGGAAGCAATGTTTGTGTCCATGGATAGACTATATTCATACTAAATTCTATTGTCCGTAAGCCCGGGTAGCGCAGCGGCAGCGCATTTGCCTTCTAAGCAAAGGGTCGTGGGTTCGATCCCCACCTTGGGTGCTTCCTTTTTCGTCTTGTCATCCACGATGACAGAATACTCCTTCTTTTTGAATCGTTCCCTGCTGTGCACACGGATCTTCTGATACCATGGTCAGAAAGTCTGAAATGGGTTCTGAAATATCTGCATTGGCACTTCATGATTTCAGTGACCAACAGCAATATTTCAGCAACACGCAGAAGGTTCACTTTATTCAGCAATACTACTGAGAGGTGGTGAAGGACTGTATCTGGCGCTTACAATTTGTTAACAGAATCCGTGACTGCATAGTGGATGTGAATGGATATCGTTTCAATTGAGTTACGTTCAACTGTGCGAACAGCAAGTACCGCATTTCTGGGAAGTAAGATACCATTCAACCATACGAATGAAAGAAAACCGCACTGCCAGAGACGATAATTCAAATGCATCTGATCACATTTTTATTCGCACAACTTGTGGCGCCAGCTTTCCTCAACCCATTTCCGCCTCTTAACAAGCCGCCGACTAACACGCGCTACCGATCAGCTGTTGATACATTGTGTATTCCAGGCATGACCCAATGAATTTTTGGCTCCCTCATGAATCAGGATAGTATTGTTGCTTGGATAACTAGTAAGAATGTGAGGATGAATAAACTGGTTGAGAGGAATAATTGTCTGGGTATGCCCTGTAATCTTCCAATTTAGTCAATGGTAACCTAGCAGGTACTCTTATGGTAACATACAAATTGATTGGAGGGCAGAGGATTGTTTAAGAAGCGAATGGTTTGCTCTAATTTTTGAATAATATATTGACCATGCGACTGCGCGCAGCATTACTCGACTGCAATAGGGAAACTTTAACCGAGGAACATCTGGCCTGCCGAAAGGGAAGGTAATGTGATACAGGGGAATCTTGAGTCTGTGCAGGAGAAACAACTGATCCGAAGCGCATGCTGGGCTGGGATGGGGGACTGGACCCATGCGGACGTATGGACAAGGAAGATGCTGAGCGTTTTAGTGGATGTGCCTGCCTTATCAAACATCAAAGAATGACGCAGTGCTCGGTAATTTTCACCAACCAAGCGTTCGCACATTGTGCCAGCGCTCTTCACCTACTCATGGCAACTTCGGCTTTTCAACTAACCACAGAACAAATTATGTGAAGTGAACATACGGCAGAGAACAGTATTGATGATTCCAAGACCCTACTACGTCAGCTATTGAATAGTGGTACTACTGTTACAAGAGACAAACAGGGCCCACAAGATTACAAGGGAATTGCTAGGTAGGTACAGTAAACTCTATTGGGTAGTCGGTAAATCATAATGTCAGTCACCTCCTCTCGTTCCAAGTATATTTATTTCGAATGCAGTAGTCCTTCATCAGTCGAGTAAAAGTAACCTATCTCACGAAGCGGGTGAGCCATCGCGCGCTTAAAAAACTCTGCTTCTGAATGGTACGAGGAGTCGACATCGACATCGAAGTTTACCGTCTCTTTTCTGATGGTTTTTCTTCACCATTCAGCAAGTCAGTTAAATTCAAATGTTTTCTGGATTCTTTATTCGTACAATAGCGAATCCAAAGGCTTTCCCAGAAAGGAGAGACGCCACACTCACTGCACACGAAGTCATGCTTTACCAAATAACATCCCACAAACACCCCCAACGGCAACGAAAAAGAAATTGGCCCAATTTAAACCAAAGCCTCGTATGGCACTGGAGCAACGGTGATTGGGGCGTTGTTCTTTGAGGTGACGTAGTGGGCAGTGCGTGGCTGAAGGGGCTGACGCTTAACGTTAATGTGCTCTCCCTTGGCCTTGGCAGCAGCCTTGGCGGCAGCGTTAGCCTTAACACGGTTCAAGAACTCGACACGGCACTTGGAGTGCTTGATGTGCTCAACACGGATGTTGACTCTCTTCTCAATGTAACGGTTTCCGACCTGCTTGTTGATGATGACACCGACGGATGACTTGGTGACGTTGTAGACGATTCCGGTCTTTCCGTGGTAGAACTTGTGTGGCATACCCTTCTGGACGGCACCGTTGGCCTTGATGTCAACAATGTCTCCGACCTTGTAGTTGACGAGATAAGTCGACAACTTGATGGGACCCTGGGTTCTGAAGTCCCGGGAGAACAAGTGACGGGTACGAGCACGGAGACCTATTCATAGTTGCACGGCGAGTTAGATTTCGGTTTTCGAGACATGTAATAGCCGCAGCGGCATTTCGATATCGCTTCGAGAACGTATTCGATGAGCGGGCGCGTGGGGTGATTCGAATAGATGTAGTTACCAAAGGAGTGGGGCATTTGGGATTATCTAGATAAGACATAAGAGAGAAAGAGTTAGTTCGTTTGCTGGCGGTGCGTGTATTGATAGGGCAGAGGAGAGAGCGTCTGGCTGTTCGACTATTGCACATCTACTTCGTCCATTCCAAGCAACGACATCTGATATCCTGCGGTCCATCATTCGTATTCTGCGAGTGCATCTCTGACTGACGATTGCATCCGTCCATATCGTCGCCCAAGTTGCGATCGGTGGTGGATGCCGTGCTGATGGTGATGTGTTGTGCTGGGAGAGGGTCCACATGCCGTGGTCTGCTTACAAAATTCGCTGAGTGCAAAATTGCTCACTCACCATCGAAAACCAGCAACAGCGCCAGGAAGCCCAACCAAGACCAACATCCTCGACAATAATTATGCATGGTTCGGATCAATCAACAGCCAATATACAACAGTCAAAATGAATGGTTTATTTGAGAAACAGTCTTCAAATTCGAGCCTCAACCTGCTTCAGTCTGCAAATGTGAATAAAGGCATGCTTGCAGGAGTGCATTCAAATCATTTGTCTTACCCCTTGCCCTTTCGCAGCCTCTGCAGATCTATTTCGTTTCTGGGGATAACTTGTTTTCAAGGAGAGATGCACTAAGCTTGGGTGTTTAAGTTGCAGTTTGACAAAAAACATCATACACCGGCGCAATTGGATGTAAGTGCATCACATGTTTATTCCCAAGCATTTGATCATAATCCGTTGACCTTCCCTTACAAATGACAAAAACCATTCGGAATCGAACAGTTTAAGCCTTCTCGGCAGCACGAACAATCTGGGCAGCGATACGGTCCAAATCCTTTTGTCCGTCCTGCGAGATGGTGCGTCCCTTGGTCTCGTCCTTCTCGAGAACCTTGATCTTCTCAAGGGCCTGGAGAACCTTACGGAGAACGGATCCAGAGGCGTTCTGGTGGTGGTGGGGTCTGTTTCCACGGTTCTTGGAACCCCCGTAGTTCTTCTTCAAAGCACCGACGCCGACCTGGGGGCGGAGGTAGATGTGACGGGCAACGGAAGCTGTAGAAATATTCTTTGTGAGCGAACGGCGACAATCGAATAGAGCGAAATTTTGCACGCACCAGCACGGACGTAGAACCAGTCTGGGTCGTACGGGGCAAGCTCCTTGTGGGTGGAGGTCTTGACAAGGTCAACCCACTTGGGGACTTCGAGTTTTCCGGTACGCTTCAGGTAAGCAGCGTAGGCCTTGACGAAAGAGTGGGCAGACACATCCTTGACGGTAACTCCGGTCATTTTATCTAATCACACCGGTTTTCGATGGAGGGAAGGGACGGAGTTTAGCATTTGTTTCAATACTAGGTCGTCAACCGTTTCTTTCGAAACGGGACGGGAGGCTGAGCGCATAGGGGGGATGGCGAGGAGATGGTTCGAGTCCGTGTCCGAGGAGTTTCGAAGCGCATATGACGAGAGTTGTTGCTGCGGTCAGATACGCTTCGAACGACGTGAGCATCCATCAGCAGAGTCGATTGGCGATCGGAACAGCGGCACGGGCTTCATTCGCCGGTAGGATGGGGCGGTGGGTGGTGATGGGCGTGTGTTGCGGAGCTGCATGCGTTACTCACGATTTTGTGGTGAAAACTGAGATGGCTCTCGTTCTCACTGGATGCAAAGAACGACACACCAACTCCAGCGCGATAGAAAAAGCAGTTGGCCCACCGTTTAATGGTTCTCAATGTACTGCTATCCTGGGAATGGTTTTCCACAATCACAGAAAATGCTCTCTCTGCATTCCAACATTTGACCTACTGCAATAACCATCGTACACGTTACTAAGCGAGTCCTTTTAACTTATTGCGTTCCATTCAGGCTGGGTGTATCCGAGTCCGAATTATTGCATCACAACAATATCCCCATACAATGTCAAGCGCAAAGCGGAAGTCAAGCGGGGCCAGCAGCGCCAAGGTGTGCGTCGTATTAATTCATCCGCCCAACACACTCTCTCTGATGTGTGGCACGTCAACTCATGCGCAGGCAAAGAGGCACTTGGGCACCCCAACACCACACACCCAGGCTTTGACCCACGCTGCAGGCCATTCGTACACACGCTCGCACACTGTCAATTTGTTCGAACCCATCCTCGGTTCGGCGGATGCGGACCTGGTCAAATGCACTCCAACTGCTGTTGACGTGGCTGCGTACGAGAAAGCACGCGTCGAGGTTGGTTTCTGCGTATTTCACTTCGACAGTCTGCTTCTTTACATATCTGAATGCAGGCGTCCGAGAATGTGGCGTCTGGCGCTGTCTTTGCAACTTCAGCCGCCGCAAATCCGGTCCAGCTGATTGACACCATCCATTTCGGCAAGTGGCGCATTGGGACATGGTATGCCGCACCATATCCAGAAGAGTACTGTCAGCAGCAGACGCTGTACTTGTGCGAATTCTGCCTCAAATACATGAAGAGCGCATTCATGACCAAACGTCACAAGGCACGGCCATTCAGAGAAAACCGTTTCCCTGGATCTAATAACTTCTTCCACTCAACACTGCAGCTCAAATGCCCACTGACGAGCCCTCCAGGAAACGAAATCTATCGCGACAGTGTCGTTTCCATTTTCGAAGTGGACGGCAAAAACAACAAAATTTACTGCCAAAACTTGTGCCTTCTTGCGAAAATGTTTCTGGACCACAAGACGCTGTATTACGATGTCGAGCCGTTTCTATTCTATGTCATGACCGAGCGCGACGAAGAAGGATTCCATTTTGTCGGGTATTTCTCAAAGGTTGTCCGTCAAATCTGGTTCTGAACGCATCCTTCTAACTTGGGAAACTTAAACGCGTCCATCTAATTTGCGCTGCAGGAAAAGCGATCCAGCTCCAATTTTAATTTATCATGCATCCTGACGCTACCGATTCATCAGCGAAAAGGCTATGGCCAACTGCTCATCGACTTCAGTGCGAGCCTTTTGCATTTTGCTCCTCACTTTCAAAGCACAATCTTAAATCTATTCTTTGATGGAATAGGTTACCTGTTGTCGAAAAAAGAAGAAAAACCTGGGTCGCCGGAAAAGCCACTTTCGGATCTTGGCTTGCTCAGTTACAGAAGTTACTGGCGTATCGCAGTGCTGCAAGAACTGCGGAAAATGGACAATGAAACTGTTTCGATTGAAGGTATGTGGCCAAACTGATGTGGTTTTTATTGATCGGTGGGTTGACGCACCCCTTTCAAAATCATGACAGATATTGCATCCAAAACATTCATGACGCATTCCGACATTGTTGCAACTCTGAAAAACTTGGACATGCTCGTGAAGGACAGCCGCGATGATTACGTTATTCGCTACAATGCGAATTTGGTGGACGAAGTCCTTGCGAAGTACAAATCGAAAAAATACCCAACAATCAAACCAAATCTGCTGCGCTGGATTCGTTACGAGGCTCCGAAAAAGACCGCGTCGTGAAGAATTCTCCTGAGACAATAAAGCGACTTTGATAAAAGTTGTTTTTTTATTGCACAACTAAAAGTCTAGAGCCAAAAGACCGGCAACACCTCTTCGAATCCATATTTCCTCTGGAACGGTTGTTGGGAGCCTCATGTTCATGACAAAGTTGGTGGAGTGCCTGCAAAGAGGCGCGCTTGAGCATCGAATCACATCAATCAATCACACTAGTTCAGCTTACCCAGTTGTCGATAGAATTCCTCGCCGTGCACTTGTTTTGTAGATGGGACATTCGTACTTTTTCTCAATGCTCAGCTTACTAACTTCCGTCGGTTTTAACCAAATGACGGGCACAACATCAAACAACACTCGCGGCATGGACTCCACAATAGAATTGCTCTTGACATCCCACCGCGCTCCCTCCAAAAACAGTCCAAACACGTACTGCCCTTCCTCCGGCCTGACACCCGCCGTCTTTGTCTGCTGCACAAGAAAATCAAACGCGAGTTGATCGATAGGGATTGTGTACTTTCTCGCAAAGTTTTGCAAACAGCCCGTCAAGAAACTCTGCGTGAAAAAGAACCCGCTCAGCCAGAAAACGATTGGCTGCCCATCGGCAATCCATTTGTTGAAAAAGTTTAATCGTGCGAGCAAGTCTGCGTAGTAACCGCCAAGCGATTTCATGGACGGGTACGATTTCTTGGCCCAATATGACGGGATAGTGCCAACGAGAATACTTGTGCTGACGTCCTCCACTTCGGCGGACATGACGACCAACCCTTTAATTGCCTTTTGGATGTTGACGAGCGAGTCGCGGATCATTTCAACCAAGTTCCTGTACCGAATAATTTCCTGCAGTAGCACTGTATTCATGCTTTCATTGTAGCTGACGGGATACTTTTGCTGGACAAGATACAGGTCAAAAGGCGGCGGCAGCCTCGCAAACATGTCCGACGCGACTTCAGAAATAATTTGCTCATTCGATTTGGACCCGCCAGAGTCCGTGCGTGCCTGCGTTGACAAGATTGCTTTAAAGAAAATGTCGGTTTCGAGGTTGTTACGTGTGATGTCTGCGTTTTCGTGTAAACTGAATACTTCGGGTTTGGCTTCGAGGGGAAGGCCTTCAAAGAACTTGAGCATTGCCGCGTGGGTTGAAACTTCTGGGACTATGTAATCATCGATGGCGCATAATTTGTGGCGGGGAACTGTGACAACTTCCTTATTGTAGTACAGCTCAAGAAGCGTTAAAAGCGCCCTTCGGTCTTTGTCATCCGTGACTCTTCCACCATAATTGCATTGCCCTGGAAAAACAACAAATCAGAAATGCTATTATCGAAACCAAATTCATACCTGTCAGATAGATAAGCGCCTGGTAAGGAATATCGTCGTACTCGTTTAAAAAGTTTCGGAGCTGTCTGACTGAAATCCTGAGATCTGTGTCGTTAAACTCGTACGGAATGTTCCATCCAATCGGCCCAAACTGCCGCCTTTCCTGGATCACAGCGTGGAAGAAGCAGAGGGTGTAAATAAGCTTCTCGTACGGTACTTGCTGTTTACATCCTTCGTAAAAGGACTTTTCATTCAAAGGATCGCTGAGGTAGTTCTTGATAAGGTTCGCGCGCAATCCTTTCGGTGGCTCGTTTGTCATTTTCACTCCATTCTGAAGCAGCGTTACCGGAAACTTGTCGCTGGGATACGCCGTCAGCCATAGTCGGAAATCTTTATGCGTCGTTTCTGGCGAAAGATCTTCACAAATTTTTTCTAGCGTGGACATCCAACTGACTGCCAAGTGACAGTTTTGCAATACGATCCAGGACCCGTCGTTGACACCTGTGCTGATGAGTTTCGCTGCAATGGGGCCTTGACCTTGACCCAGAGAAATGGATTGAAGCCGGTTCCCGCTCATTTTCTTTTCCTCTGCAAACTTGAGGAGCCCCGTCATTGGGTCCGCTCCAGGCGATAAGATGAAAATCAAAGGAGCGCAGGTGTTGGAGTCCACGTAACTGCTGGCCAAGTTGAACGGAGGCGGCTCGACAAAGCGTTTGCCCATTTTCTCGATAATGTAGACTTGAACAGCGGCTGTGAGTTTATCAGGTCTCAAGCACCGAAGCACGAGGAGTTTTTGGAATGAATTCAGTTGTGATTTCCATTGCCCTTTTGAAAATGTCAGAATAAAATATGTTGTGCGATCAGAAATAGAAAAGTGGATTTACCAGGAAAGTCGACTTTGTGCGGATCTGTGCTTTCAAAGAGTCGTTTCCATTGAGCAACGTCGTCGGGAAACAGTTTGGAGAATCCTTGAAATCCTGCCAGCGTCGAGAGCAAACACACATCTGCCCAAGACTTTTCCGTCATCCAAGTCGGATCTGGGTTCGCCAGGGTCAGATCACCGATGCCTATACCTCCCGTGATCAAAAATCGCCATTCATCCGAATCGATCTCGTTGTTGCCCTTAAGGATGGATATACACAACATGAATGAAAAGACCAGCTTATCCTTCTCAAACAGCGAGCGACACACGTTGCAGTACAGCGACTCTGTAAAGTGTTTTCGCAGAATTCCAAGTCTCGCGTCCAAGTCGGACGACTTTTCACTTGTTTCGATGGAGCTGATGAACAGGTTAATGTACCACGTCAGCGAGTACTGGTACATGGGCTCAATGTTTGCGAGGTCCGCAACGCAAAAGAATAAAATGGACGAATAGATCGCGATGGGTTTGTAACCAATTCGGATTTCGTCGATTTTTATCTCCGTCTTTTCGGCTGTTGCTTGTTTCTCGGCGATTGTATTGGCGAGCACTTTTGAAGAAGACAGGATCTGAATCGCGGTTTCGTCTTCCAAAATGTTTCCCTCAGATGCTGAGAGAACTTCCAGGATCTTGTCCTCAATCTCTTGTAGCTGCTTCTTGTTCTCTGCTGATTGGAGCAGCAGCTGGTTCTTCATTTCCTCAAGTTCCGGCCGCTCTTTTGCAATCACAATACCCAGCAACTGATCTTCGAGACCCTCGGGCGTGATCATGAAGTTGAGCAGTGTCACTTTTGTGGACAATTCAGGAAGATAGTGCGGGTTGCGCAACTTGGTTGTGACGTAGAACCTAAAGTCTGGCGAGTATTCCACGACAGCATCTCCGAGTTTGATACACATGATACCGCCTTGCTTGAAGGTTTGTTTAAGCAGCAGGGGTTCCAGAACGGGATCCAATTCTTCGCCAACATTCTCCAAAAGAACCGGCGTTCCAAACTGAACAGCATTCTCCAGTGTTCGCACGTAGTCGCCGTCAGTCAGTTTCACAACAGCGAGGTTTTTAGATTTTTCCATGTTCTTGATCCATCTGTTGGCTTGGCCCTGAGGATCGATAAGCAGCGGCCAACGGCGCGCGTTCGAAATGACTATCCCGTTGTCAATAGAGAAGGAATCATTTGGCAGCCCTGCAAGATTCCAGGCTCGAATTTTGACTGCATCGCCGAGAATATTCGACAGCTTCACCACTTCGGAGCATGGAATTCCCTTCTCTTTGCAGACTGTTGTCCAACCATTTATGCAGTCGTCACGATAAAGCTTTGTGAAAGCCCCCAGGTAAGCCACGATTCCCGACGAAACAAGAACATCGCCAGTGATTGCCGTGAGCTTTTGATCCAAGTCTGCGGCACACTGAGTCCATCGGTCACGCTCGCTACCAAGACTTCCAATCAGTTTCTCTGCCCGAATAAGCTGGTTCGACACGGAAATAACTTGCTTTTCGAGGGCCTCTTTTTTGTCGCACATTGCTTTGAAGTTGGCTTCCAAAGCGGCCATTCTGTCTTCAACCTGCTTCAACACGGCTCTCTTTTCGTTAAGTTTCGCCATTGTTGCGGCCAAGTCAGATTCTGCCTGGGCCAATGCAAGTTTTTTGGGAGCAACGACTTTGGCAACACGGTCGTAGCACTCCATGGCTCGAACCCAACGGCAAAGACCTTCAGCCGCTGAGGATGCATTCTTGATCTTCTCTGGGTCGAATTCGGGGTTTTCCATGTACTTGGATCGAATCTGCTTCATAATGTTGACATTGATATTGTCCTTGTCGAACGCCTTGAGCGAGTCCAGGAACTTCATGTCCGACATTAAGGTTTTCGAAGGACCCCAGTAGTCCTCGATTTTTTTACCCGATCCAGCTGGGTCTGGGATTTTGATGGGTTTTACATCCTTCATGATGCAGATTGTTTCCATGACTAGCTTCACACCGGGTGGCGGACTTTTCATTGACTTGAGCACAGTAATATCGGACGACTTGAGAGTGTCAAGCGCGGCCAGAGCGGACTCCAGCGCCGGAATCGCTTCAGCCAGACCCGCCTCGCAGTCCATCTTCATCTCTCGTGCCTCATCGGCCGTCTTGTTTGCAACGGCTTCATCCGCTTGCACAATTTTTTTCGTTGCCATGACTTCCTTTGACTCGCGCTCAATCTGGACCATGATCTTATCCGTCTCATCCTTTGTGACGAGCAGCTGTGGTTGCAGATTACCCAGGTCGACTTGCATTTTGGAGACGGAACTCTGCGCCGAGTTTAGTTTATCCAGTCCGTTGACGTACCGGTACTTTAACTTCAGCACGGCCGATCGTTTGAGACTCAGCAGACTTTTGAACGTTTTGATGAGTTCCAAGTACGATGTCGGAGTAACGTAATTGTGCCGCCGCAGCTGTTTAAGAAATGCGTCCGATAACTTTTTAACGCTCTCGTGAAAGTGCTTGCACATGAACACAACAAACGGCCGGATTGTATCGTCAATGGCTACGTCGCTCAGGAACTTTGTCGCAACTATTTCCAAGGCATCGTCCGGCCAGTCCCTGAACCAATCAATTGTGCAGCAATTGATAAGCGAAGGAAATTTTCGAAGCCGGTTTCTGAATGCTTCTCCGACAGGACTCATGCACAAAACAATGTGCAGGTTCTCTCGACAACGGTCGATAAACATTTGGAACATTGCTGCTGGAGTGGCTTCACCCATGCGCGCGCCGTTGTTTCGCATGACTTCAAACAGTTCCTGCTTTTCATCGTTGGGATACAAGTTGGGCACTTCTCCCGAGTTGAGAATGTTGTTAATCTCCTCCAGGAACGCTTCTTGCTGAATTTGTGTGTCTGAAAATAAAAAGACAGTCTGCCGGCCCAGTCCTCCAGCTGATCTGAATATCTTTTTGATGTCGTCGTGCCACTCGACCATGCCGTAGTTCTTTGCAATTTCCACTTGAAACACGTCGTAGTCAGCAACAAAGGCTGCCATGCGCGTCAAGCTTTGTCGCCCACTTCCTCCAACTCCGACCAATAAAATATTCCCGCGTGGCTGAAGCAGCACTCGACTGATTCGGGAAATATGTTCGATCGCAAATCGGAACATGACGAGATCCATCGGCTTCTTGCTCATTGCATTATAGTCACTCAACTGCTTGTCCATAAACACAGAAAGTTCGGACAAGTCATCGATTTCATTGTAGCATTTGTTGACATCCTTCGCAGTGTAAAAAGTGGCAAACATGAGACTGCGCAGATCTTCATCCGTCACAACTCCGTCAGCGTCAGAGTCGTACGTTTTAAAAACTTGGTTGAATTCGAGATTGAACTTGGATTTGACTACTTCTTTACACTTTTTAAACAGCCACTCGCGGTCTTCGTCATCGATTAAACGGTCGTAAAAGACACGGTACACTTCATGCTGCCACAGCCGAATTACTTTTGGGATTTCTGTAAACAGGTCGCTTCGTGCGAGCAAGATGCCCTGCGTCACTCGAGCAAAGTCGCGCAAGTTGAACGTGTAGTGTGATTTACGCGGGGTCGGCAGCAGGTTGTCCATGGATGAGCGGTAAATCTCTCGTGTAGCGTCTATCAGGCTTCTCGAAAGCGCCTGGATCTCGGATGGGAAGTTTTTGGTTGTAAAGTGCCATTCAAGCACTGTTTTGAAAATCTTGTCCAATGTTGGATCGTCAAAGTTGGTGATGGTGATCATGTTGAAGTGACGTAAGAACTGGGAAGACAGAGTTTAAAAAGTGTCGAAAAAACAACGACAAAAAGTCAGCTTACACGAGAAGTGATTGGATTACGGCCACCTCCTGGAGGCCCCATCGCAGCAACAAACTGAATGTCGATAAACTCCTGCATTGCGTTTTCTTGCAAGTTGTACCATCCACCATGGTCCATCCACTGCCGCAGCAGCTCGATCGGGGGTTGAGCGCCGTACGTTTCACGTGCTGGCATATTCAAATCATCCACAAATATAACACCCTTCTTTCCGAGCGGCGGACCAAAAATTCCCTTCCTCCGCTTGTCCATTTTCGATTCGATGATATTTTGCGTCTGATTCGCTGATGTCTGCGCCGAAAACGTAATGAACGTGGGAATGTACACTTCCTTGGATAGACCGTTGACCAACGTATCCTTAACGTACATGGACTTGCCCGTCCCCGTTGGCCCGACAAACAAAACAGACTTGCTGTGGGTTGCAAGGGTCTTGAGTAGAAAAGAATACCGAGCAGTGTCTAGTGTGGGAACCATAATGTCATCGTACTTTGCCTTCGCTGGGATCGTGAACGAAGGATCGATGGTGTCCACCCAAGCCTTCCACTTGCCGCCTTCGTTTTTGTCAAACACGTAGTCGTACAACGATCCATCGGGACACTTTGCTTCGAGCTCAAAGCCAGCAGGAACTGGGAAGCGTGTGTCCCCACCCATAACCATTGTTCGGAGCATTGCGTTAAACAGCTCTCGACCCTTATCATTGACGCTTGCACCCACAGACCACACCACAGAGAAAATGAAAAAACCTTGCAGCAGCTTGTTGGAAACTTCAATGCTCTTTTGGCAGTCGTCAACGAGGCTCTCGAAAATACTGAGCATCGACACGGCAAGATTCGTGTCCAGCGTTTCACACAGCTCTTTTAACTCTCTTCGCACATAAGTCATGAGTGGCTGAACGAGCCAGTCAATCATGGTGTAAACCATTTTTTGCTCCTGTGTTGCGAGGAGGTTCCGCTTCATCCAAGAAACGACTAGGGTGTCACGCCAACCGAGACGATGAGGCTCCATGTAAATCATACCGCAGCGACTCACAGTAGCTGTTGGAGTTGTGTAAATTTCGTTGTTGCATTCGAGTGGGGATCAAATGTGACACACATACCCGGAGAAGCAACAGCCAAATCCCTGACTTCAAACACCATACTCATTGTTGAAGACAGCTGAATAATCTCACCACTGTTGAGACAAAGCTTTCTGTTATCATCGAGCACTGTGTTCATGTTTTCAATCCAGATCGCATCCACAGGTCCATCAAAGATGAGCCACTTTCGTTCAGGACTTTGCGCTGATGCGAACGTGCGGAAAGTCAATGCAAGAACTCCATCAGACCATTCATGCGTGATTGGATCAAATTGGCCGTACAGCTGACCCATTGTGATGGACTTTGGGTTCAGTACCGTTACCAGAACTTTTACATCCGTGTCCGGAGAGATCTTTGCGCAGTCAGTCAATGCGCTCTGCAGCACACGATACGCTGCCGTCTTTCCCGAAAAGGATTCCCCGACAACCATGAACCCGTGCCGCACAAGCATCATTTCGTAGATTTGAAGAATCTTTTCGAGGAATGCTGGAACATTCTGAAGGTTCATGCGATCGCAGTTACTCTGAATGCAGTTAATGAGTCGCTCATAATCCGGCGTTGGAAGTACAGTTCCTGGGAACAAGTCGGCTGTGATACCACGGAACAAGGGAATATCCTGGGACAAGAACTTCGCCAAGTTCACGTCAATGATGGAGCGTAGAAGCAAGATGTTTTCGTTTTCGTTGGGGAATTTGAGCTTCAGAGCACCTGCGGCTGAGAGAACTGACTTGACGGCTCTCATACCGTAATCGTAGTGGTCTTGAGATGATAGCTGCTCGGAACAGAGGCGGTAGGTGGCGACGATCTTTACAGCGAGGCTTCTGGCAGCCGTGAAACCAAACGAGTAAAGCGAAATCTCGGAAATGAGGGTGTAGTCGGGGACCTGGAATGCGATGTGTATTTAGCACGTTGGTAATCAAGTACACTTGTACACTTACCATCATTGCGACTGGTCTGTCGAAAAGAGAAATCAGAAACTTGTCAGCAGGAACAATTTACCAAAAAAAACAAGCAATTACCTGAAAAGAGCCTTCAAATTATCAGGAAGCTCTGAACGACCGGCGTAACCAGGATTCATGGTAATGAAGCAGTTGCACACTGGGTTCAGGTTCAGTTCCGTTCCTTCGAAAACAAACGTTTCCAGTTTGGCCGCCTTTGCTCTCTGAATCGTCAAAATCTGCTGCGCAACGACAGAAAGCACTTCCAAATCAATGCGGTTGAACTCGTCAAAGCATGCCCATGCACCGGCAGATGCGAGCCCTTTGAAGAATTTCCCCATCGCAATGTAATCTAAACCATCAGAGCAGTTGTAGACGACGCAGAACATTGCCAATGCTTTTGCTAAATCTTTGACGGACTCTGTCTTTCCGGTTCCTGTTTTCCACAACAGCGTCAGTGTTGATCAGAGAATAAAGTCCACGCAGCTGGGTTTACCAGCGGGTCCCTCAGGAGCACCTCCCAAATTCAATTGAAGAGCCCCAAAAAGCGTGCGGTAGCATCTATCTGTCAGTGGAGTAATGACAAGCCGCCCAGTGTTTCCGAGGTACTCGTAGCCGTACTTTTGGACCGAGTTGATCATTTTGACAATGATTCCCGTTTCTTTCTCAAAGTAGTATCGCAGCTGACTGAGCCATCCGAATTCGGCGACGGAGGACACGCCTTCTTCGTCCAGTTTCCCAATCACATCTCTGGCGTGGACATCAATCTGGAACAGTGCAAATGTCTGAGTTCGGGTCTTTTGGAATATGGGGCAGCACTTACAACAACGAGCGCTTCAAGTGTGATCCTCCCAAGCTTTGTCAAGTTACCGCGCACTAGTTCCACAATTTTGTTCAGTCGCTCAGTGCTGAGTTCCAAATACTTTTTGAGGCCAAGCTTCTGCCCCTCCAACAACACAAACTCCACCTCCTTTGTCCAATAAATCGAACTCACGCCAATCACAACCTGTCCAGGCCATTCCAGCACCCACTTTTCACGAGGCGTTTCTCGGTACGCTGCGTGGGACGTGGCGCACACCTCTCGCAGACTGATCAACATGAGTTTCTCAACATCAACGAGCCACTTTTCCACCGCACCCGCTGCATCTGCCGTGGACACTGGACTTGTGAATTTTACATATTCTTTTTGTGCGCTGTACATTCCTTTGATGTCGAGCTTCTCGTCAAACTCCAAGCTGTTAACTCCTTCAAAGCATTTCTTCAAGTGCGGTTGCACACGCAATGGGTCTCGAGTTTCCGACAAGATTTCCAACATTTCATCGTTCGAAAGGAAGAAAAAGCGCGGGAAAAATAACCGCTTCAGTTCCAAGTACTGGTTAAGTCCCTTTTGGATCATGTCCAAGTCGCTGTTGCTTTCCTTGAGTTTATCTAATAGTCCTGGTAGAGCAGTTACGTAGAGTACTCTGCGATCGAGCGCTGTGTGCGCCATAATGTCCTTCCATGTTTTGTTGACAGTTGTGAATCGCTTTCCTTCTGCCGGCATTTGGCGCATGATGTCTTCGGAGCTGAAAATGGGTTCGAGATATAGCCAGGTGGATTGGACCTTTAGCCACTCGTCCAATATTTCCTGCAAATAATGTTAGAGGGAAAGTGTGGAGAAACGGTTTCGCTGGGCTTACCTGGATGGTGACAAGCCGCTCTTCCCACGACTTTGCTTCCTCCTCGAAGGACTTGATGAAGGGCGACCCACGCATGGTCTGCGTCTTGACAATGTGATCATCGAGAAGGGTCTGAATCTCATCCAAGCTGCACAGAATTTGGGTTCCAGTGTCGCGGTAATCGATGGTTCCCAACTCCACCGCCTGCCACTCAGAATACATCTTCTGCAGCGCCTTCTCGAACGAGTATTCTTTGGTTGCGACGGAACTAATTCGTTCCAACTGATCCATGTACTCGGACAAGTTGCGTTCCAAAACAAAGTTCAAGCTCGTGCTTTCATCTGGCTGGAACCGGAACCCAACCACCTGCGAAATGTCGCGCCAATGCCTGTCTCTCAACCCAGGGTTACAAAGTGTGCTAATCAGCGGCAGATGAATTTTGAAACGTTCGAGCTGCTCTTTTGTGATTTCGCAGATTTCGAGCGGGGAAGGATCGTTTTCAAACACGCTCGATAGTTTGAACATTGTGCGCCACATGTTAGACACTTCCGCTTCGACGACTTCAGGGTCCAGTTTCAGGAAGGGACCCGTCATCCACAGATGGTAGCATCGCTGGAAGTCAACTGATGTCTGATACAAGCTCAAGTACGGCGCGAGACTTGTCATTGCCTCTTGCAGCACCGGGAAGGGAGTCGTCTCCCAGCCGTACAGTACTTCTTCGCTGTTGAATGCAATTATGCGTTCGTTGAGATTGTCCATCTTGGACTGCATCTTTTGCGCCGTTTTGAGGTACTTTGTAAGTTCGGTGTAATCCGCGAATGAGTGGTACTCTTCAATTTGTTTCGAGTACAATTCCACTTCGGCAAAGAGTTTCTCTCGGCGGACTTTGAGTTCGTCTTGGATGGCTTGGCGCGCGCGTTGTAAAATGGAGTCGCTCTCCACAAAGATTGGGACCATTCTTTGCGGCCAGCTGAACAAGATGCTGTTCAAGTCACAGTCGTCGCGCTTCAGATCCGAGTACGAAATCATGAAATTGAGTCTAACAAATAAACGGATGATGAGCATACTTCGATCATTTGAAATGCTGCTCACCTCTTTTTCGCTTCATCGACAGCTTCATCGAGACTTTTCATTGTGGTCGATCGACTAGTTTCCAGGCATTTTTGAAGAGCAACCATTTCGGCGACCGTGTTTGGAATCGCTAGCAGACTTGCCGCCATTTCTTCGAACGATTGGCAAATTCTGAGAACAGTTTGTTAATGCAGGCGCATACTCCAATTACTCTATCACTTACTGAGAATTGATGATGCGGTTGTCAAACGCCATTTTCTCCATGATTTTGTTTGCGTGAAACATGGCGCGATCAGATAAATCGTGGATGAGGTCGTCGCAGTGAAGTTCAATCAGCGGAAACCCAACAACGAAGGGATATGCGCTGTTGATGAGTACAGTTGCAGTGCTGCGGTACTTTTTAACTTCCTGAAAGTGTAAAGAACCATTCCATCAGTGCATGCGAGGAGCGCTAAGAATATTTTACCTCGGCCATGCGGTCATGCGTTTGATCGACCGACAGAAACTCGGCGACTTCATGATCAATGGAGCGCGTAATCAAGCCACTGTGGCGGTCAAACTCTGAAGTGTATTTCTGCGGCAATTCAAACAACCGTGTCAAGTTTTCCCTCAATTTCTTCCTCGCATTTTCAGTAAACGCCGGCAACGTTGCCTCAAAAGCCACGCGAATGCATTGGTCCGGTTTCGCAGTCATTGAGAGAAGTTTGTTGTTGTTGCTGTTTACAGTTGTTGCCGCCAATCCGTTTGAAAACAGCTGCGTTTCGATTCGCGGGATCCTGTCCGTGGCAACAAGGAGCAAATCAAACAGCGTTTCCACAGAGTTCAGAATGTCGGACATTGCTGGTTCGAATCGAAGCTTTCCATCGTCCAGGACCATTTTTACTGAAAATTGAAGCGGCTTTCCTCCGTCAACCCGGTGTGCGGCTGTGACAACGCTTCCATCAAACATGCCAACAAAGTCTTTGACAGATTCCTCCACGATACATCTCAGCTGGTCTGACAGGATGAATGAAACTTGTCGGAAAAAGCATTCCAAGCGCTCGTTCGGGATGGATGACCATTCATTCTTTTTGCTTCCCTGATAGAACACGTTGAGCATTGCGGGATACCAGCTAGTTTGAAATTGTCGTGCATCAGACAACCGATACGTCAAGAGGAGTTCCAATTTGAAGACACACTCACATTGTCATCATCTTCTCGTGCGCCTTTTCCAGCTTCTGTGTCATCATGGATTTAAATGACCGCAACTCGAATGCGCTGCCCTTTTTCAAAATTGGCTCAATGTCAAACAGCCTGATTGCTTTGTAGTTGCTCCATGTCTTGAGGATTCCAAGCAGCGTTGGATTCACCATCAACAAGCTGGACCTGATCTTTTCTTGCGACTGTGTGTAAGATTGCGACCAGTTTGGGGTCGACTGCCGGATCCTTTGGGGTGATATATGTGAACATGTGTTCGAAAACTAAAAAGCCAACGTGGGATGTTACTTGACAAAGCTTTCCTCGTTTGAATCAGATTCTGTCTCGCCATTCTTTTGGCGGTGATCCTTCAAAACAAAATCGACTGAAATAACAACAGATCTTTAGTTAGCATCTGGTCAAGCAGAAGTCGCTCTTACCTATCGCCTTTTTAACGCTCATGTGGTAGTCGTCTCTCATTTCATTCGACAGCGAGAAAACCGTAATTTTATGGTTGCTTTTGAGATTCTCCGACAAGAGACCGAGCACATTGGATAGCCACTCATCCTCCATCTCAGCGACATGGTGTGTGTCGATTCCGTTTGAGATGTAGTAGTAGTATCGTTGCTGCATGTAATTCGATGTGAGTGAGGAGGCGTTCGCCGAAATGTGTTTCATACCATGGTATCTTTGTCAAATTCGTGGTTTTGAAGGTCTAGAGTTTGGGCAAGGTTGGCGGTTGACGAAGCGGGGCTTTGCCTGATTCGGTATGAGGGTTCGATGGGTGTCAATGAAAAAGTCGACCCCATGAAGAAACACGCGATTACATGACGATATTGACAAGAGTCGTTCGAAAGTGTTCCTTGTCTTTTTTGATGCCCTTTTCGTCCTTCAGTGACCCATTCGCAGCTGCCAGCTTCGCGCTCTTGTCGTCGCCCTTCAGACTGAGGCTCTTTAGGTAATGGTCCCTCGGAGAAACGCGGTCTTTCAAGTCTACGATACAAGGAAATGGAATATCAGACTCGGTGTCACACATGTTCTGCCAATAAAGAAACGCGACCTTCTGCCAGCGGCATCAATAAGCTGTGCTGCAATCTATTGAACATGGACAAAGGGCTTTCTGATCCGTCGATTGATTTCGGAATATGCGACATGTCTTTTGCCCAAGATCGGCCGCGAGTTCCAGTTGGAAGAAGGTTCTTCTGTGAAAACGAGTGTCGCGTTTAGTGGGAGTTGGATCACGGGTGTGTGGTCACCTTTGGATCCCCAGGACGATCGGCCAAGCCAGGCAGCGGGTCACCAGATTTCTGCGATGCAAGCTGTTACTGACGCTCTCCCCAATGCTGGCAAGTATGTATGACTTACCCGCTTGCGAGGGCCCTGCATTATTATATTTGGAAGGTTTTGTTGAATGTAAATCTCCAACAAGTTAACAACAGCGGCGGCGGGTGCCGTATTTTAAAAAAACGCGCTTTGTGTGGATTTCAGCCGCTGTTCTATCTGCGAATGAGTGCTTTGTGTGGACCAGCACTTGGCAATTCACACAACATTTCCTTCCTGAATTCACAAGAAAGCAATGGCTCCATCCAAAAGAGCGCAGTCACAAGGCGGGCCCTTCAAAATCCGGGCACATCTCGACGAGATCACTCAGCAGAACCCGGAAATGTCGCTCGCCGTTGCTGCCGTGAAAGTTCTCGCGTCAACAGTCAGGAACCAGCATGGTACTGCCCAGTCTCAACTGCCACCCCCTCCAACTTACTCTGCGCATCCTACCCTCAGCATCGACCATGACGGAACTCACTCTGAGGGTCACCGAGGCCAGCAACGAGCTCAAGAAGAGCGCACCGAAAAACTATTCCATCTTGGCTGGCTGCGAGGCCTTCCTCAAGCAACTGAACCACACAGACTACCACGGCGTTTCTGTCGAAGAATGCAAAGAGAGAATCCTTGAGTTTGAAGAGAACTTTGTGACGAATGCGAGCGGTTATGTTGAAAAGATTTCGACTGTCGGAGCGAACCTGATCAAAGATGGTATACATCCATCATCTATTATAGCATCGGTATCCTGATACGTGTGGCACATTTCAGGCAGCGTGATTCTCATGCACTCGTATTCACGGGTTGTGATGGCTCTCCTCCAGCATGCAGCACTGCAGAACAAGCGATACTCAGTCATCGCGACAGAGTCACGGCCATCGAGATTCGGGTTTGTTTTCTCATTGAAGGCGATTGTATTTCGACAACGCGACTTACTCATCTTCGCCATTCAGGGAAAAGGCAGTCGAGTTTCTTTCGAAATTGAATGTTCCCGTAAAGCTCGTACCCGACAGCGCTGTTGGATTCGTGATGGAGAAAGTGGACCTTGTGCTTGTGGGTGCGGAAGCTGTTGTTGAGAATGGAGGGCTGATCAACCAGGTATGATGGATACGCTAGGTCCTTGCAATGCTTCCGCGATCTTAAATCGCGCTCTGATTATGCATAGATGGGGACATATCAAATTGCGCTTGTTGCAAAAGCTGCGAACAAGCCGTTCTACGCTGTCACAGAAAGGTTTGTTTACTTTTTGTGATTTCGTACACCGTATGCCAACTCCGCCAAACTTCACTCGAAAACTTCAGCTACAAATTCGTGCGCATGTTCCCGCTTTCTCAGTCCGATGTTGAGCTACCCGAACACCGAATCGATGCTGGCATTCCCAGCACCGCTTCCAACTACTCTTTTGTCTCCGAACACCACGTGGATTACACGCCCCCACACCTCGTATCATCCCTGATAACTAACCTGGGAGTCCTGACGCCATCTGGAGTCGTCCATATCCTTGTGTCCTGACGATAAAAAAAATAAATAACCCAGTATTTACGGATACCGAGTAAAAAAGAGCAAAAAATGCAGATCCAGAGAGTGCGTCGCTTCCACGCACTTCATCGACGTCAACTAACCTATATACTCGCATGAGCAGGTCTTTGCGCGGTCCATGACCACGGCTGCCAACCCAGTGAAGGTGCGAATCCCCTATCGTCGCCGAAAATAGCAAGCACTCATCTCCTCAAATTGCTTCTGCAGATCCCCGTTGTTCTCCACGGAATCGACGGAAGATACGCCACCGCTCTTTACTCCGCCGCTGCCAAGAAGAACGTTCTCGAAGCTGTCGAATCCGAACTCAACAAAATCGGAGGTCTCGTTGAAAAGGACGTTCGTGTGCAAACGTTCATGGAAACCCCCATCATTGACCGTGCTGCCAAGAAAGCCGGTGTTGCGTCCATCTTGTCCAGCGGAAGATACTCGGAACTCACCAGCAACTTTTTCCAAGTTTTGGCTGAAAATGGACGTTTGGACCAGACTAGAAAAGTCGTTTCTTCGTTCCAGCAGTTGATGACTGCTCACCGTGGTGAAGTTCAAGTTACCGTAACCTCTGCCAAGGTGCGTTTTTTGTGACCTGTCGAAATGAGTGGTGTGTTGATGGATTGGACTGGACTTCGAAACGAATCATCAGAGGCTGGGGACAGATGTTTGGAATTGGAGTACCACTATTGTCGATCAAAGTCGTGGATCTATGCTGGACGAAGACGAGGGTGCAGACATCTGAACTGACGCCTCTGTTTTCTTTCCTATTTAGGAGCTCGAAACCAGAGTCTTCCGTCAGTTGCAGGACATTCTGAAGAAGAGCACCTTGATTGAAAAGAACCAAAAGATTGTCTTGTCCAACAAGGTGAGAGCCATAGTCTGGGTTTTTATAGGAGCTTGAGTTAACCTCGTTTTCAACAGGTTGATGCCACCATCGTTGGAGGACTCATTATCGAAGCTGGAGGCAAAACTATCGATCTTTCTGTTTCCTCCAAGGTTGCCAAGCTTGAGCGTTTGCTGAAAGAGGCCATCTAAAGTGTGGGAAAAAAATGGAGGAGAAGGGCCGCCAAGCCACTCGCCTTCATTCTTTTTGTGCGAACAATAAAACTTGGGCACATGTGATAACCGGCATCTGTTAGACCGACTTTCATTGGCAATATATTTCTAAATCAATACCACACCAACTCCGTCGCTATCAACTTGTATCGAACAACGACATCCTTTTCAGGACGATATGACTGAACACAAAACATTGTCCGTTTCGCATCCATCACGCGTGGTTGTCCTGGAACTCCTATTGTAAAAAGCGATCCAAGTGCATCTCGCAGCTTGTTCAACGCAACAACGTCGCGCTTGAAGTCCGCGGGATCAAACGATAAAAAGCTCATCTGCGAAAAAGGAAGAATGAATGCGATGGGATATCGCAAGATAAGAAAACTTACAGCGTCTGTGCCAGAAATGACGACAGGCAGAAAACTGTCATGGCCCGAATCGTCGCCAAGGAGGAAAGAAAACATGAAGCCTAGAGATCCCGTGTCTGAACCATTGCATTCGCTACACTTTCCATCTGATCCATAGCTGCAGGAGTTGAGTACATAAAATATCGCGCGTGAATTGAATGAACATTTCAACACTCAAAAACAAAAAAGATTTCACCTGCTATCGCAGTACCCGCACATAACCCGCGCAAAATCCTCAATGCGAACAGGTAAATGGTCCACTACTTTTGCTTCAAAACGAAAGCGCGTGGGAACTTGCTCTGTTTGTAAAATGTCCTTGATGTTCACTTTCGCCACATGCATGGGGGTCCCTGTTTTAACATTCTCGATCAGATTCACGCACGAATATTAATGGTTTCAAGTTGTACTTGTTATTGCGTCATCGTTGCGGTTCTTTGTGATTTGAAGATACTCGACCCGTCTGGTCGGAGAACAAAACAGTTTGTTTAATATGATAGTGCATGTCGACTTGTTCAAAATTACTTTCGAATCTTAGCAGCTTCTAAATGAGTGTGGTCCAAGAGCGTCCATTTTCCGCCAATCGATCGTTCCGTCCGTTCATTGTGCAACACGGCATCGAAAGCACCATTGCCTTGCGCTTGGCTTTGAAGATTCCGAAAATAAACAAAGTTGCCACGTGCAAGAACGTTTGAACTGGCGTTGTCGAGTGCAGAAGGGTCTGTGCTGAAATCATCCCTGCAAATATGGTGAGAATAAGTATTAGACGCTTGTTTGTTTCTGCGGCAACCCTTTCCAAAACTGCATGCATTAATTGCACTCACCAAATTGTTACTTTCAAAAGTCTGTCTGCGACTGGATATAGCAAAGCCTTTTCATCGTCATCCGAAATTGTTGGAGGTGATTTCGCGAGGGTAAAATCTGAGACATGCAGAATGAGTCGATCGTCTCTTGCTCCCGGAATTATATGCATGACCTTCATTTGGTGATTATCGCGATTTTAGAAAGAACACACTGTAATAAAAAGATATCACATGCAAACCTGCGCGTAAAGATCAAAAAACACTCGATTTTCCTGAATCTCGGATATTGTGAGCACATTGCGCCGAGATGGTTGCAGAAAGCTTGATGCTGACGGCTCAGCAGTTCGTTTTCGAAACCATTCATGAAGCATTGCGGCATACTGCCCATCCAGAGAGTCTTCAAGAACTCCGCATGACAGGTCGAAGAAGCGCATTTTTGTTCCAGCGTAAATGACTGCCTGCGGTTTGCCGTTGAATACTTGAATCTGAAAAAGTGACAGGGTCAAATCGCGTTTTTTTCGATGCCAAGAAAACTGGTCTCGCTTTCACCCTAGCGCCTTCGATTTTGACAACTGTTCCAGAAGTCACAGTTTCGGGCAAGTCTGTGGCAGTTCGTGCGAAACAGTTTGAACGAATAGGAGATTCGGCCGATGGATCCACGAGCATGAGAGAGAGGTTCGAATCTATCGAATATTTAGGTGAGCGCCATCAAGAGAGTGAGAGGCAGTAGAGACGGAGCACAAGAGACGCAATTGTCACCTCCAGTCTTTGTCCTTTTCCTGGCAGAGCCGTCCCGCACAACGGCAAACAGGGTAGCCCTGTTGCCAGCACGTACGTCACGGATGCATGTTGTCTGATGGTTCATTCAGCGTCACGGCATGTCCTGATCAAGGGCGTGTTGGCGCACCTTTGTTTCTCGACTCATGCGCTCGTACTCATCGTCACCCATCATCCCTGACTTTGGTTCTGGACAATTAATTATGAAATTATGCCCCCAAAGCCAACAGCACCCGCTAACCGAATGTCTCTCAATAAATATCGCAACATAAAATACACAAACTGGAAACTGTTTCATTGATTGCAGGTCCTTGTGTTCCACCCGTTGACACCGCAACTGCCACTTGTATAACAGACTCAACTCGGGACCCATCCAGCACCAACTGGACGACCGCGGTTTCATACTGACGGAGCAAGATTGGAAAGGGAATCCAGGGCGCCTGTGCTGCTTTATGCAACTGTGTCAACTTATGATTATCTTCAACTGCGCATTGTCTCTGCTTTAGCACTGGCATCATACTAAGTTGTGATGAAAATGGATGGGGTTGACATGGCTGGAGAAAATATTAGGTCAGCGTCGTGTTGGCGGAAATGACAATCGGTTTCGTGTTTGCTTCTAAAAATGCATGAAACAAATGGTAATCAACACCACAGATGCCGAGAAGCGCCTCTGCCGGCACTTCAGCAACGTCGACAGGAGCGTGCCTCCCACACATAGACCCATGTCTGAATGGTGCGATGACAACAAGCTGGGGTTCTCCTCGGAGTCTTGTCCCATCATCCAGACTCAGCCGAGGAAATCTTCAACCTGTTCGATTCAGACGCAAAGCCATCTCAATGGGCCGTTAATCAACTGATAAATGATATGTACGACCTGCACATTGGACCATTCAAGCAGTACGGACGGGCTGGAAGTTTGTGTGCCACACCGCGCGAGTCATCTCCCCCGCGAGCAGCCTCTTTGATGAATTTGCAGACTGTTGCGGCCATGGATGCAGTAGTAACAGCTGCTTTGACCGGCGATGCAGCACTCATCAATGTCCTCATTAGCTCCACCTGCCATTTTCCAAATCAAGCAGGCCGTCTTGTGGAGGGCAAGGGTCATTCGGTTTGGCTGCAGCGCCAGGTCCGTCTCCACAAAATAGATTTCCATATCCCCGTCGCTGTTGTTCCCACGTTGGGATGATCTTCAATTTTATTGTGAATTAAAGGATCTCTATCGCCGTTTGTAAATGAGCGCACCGCTGTGGCAAGAACGCATCAAAGCAGTTTTCGAAAGTGCTCAAATCAAAGAAACCGGTACGGATTCCGACTTCCATTCCTGCTGTCCAGACGAACTAACACTTTTTGTGGTGTCCATTTTGAGTGGTTATTCCGACACCTTAATGCAACGTTTGGTTCATCGTGCATCGCCAGCCAGGTCTGCGTGCCAAAAACGGCCAACTAGAAACTCTCATAGTTGAATCAAGTAACTTTGAGACTCTTTCAGCCCCACGGCTTTTATCATTCGTTTTGCCTCGTAATAATGTTGTGAGTTTCTGCTATCCTGAGGCAAACTTCAGCTGCTGGAATAGTTGAATGAAGACAGCTTTTCTTTTTGTCCAAAAGATTGACAGCAAAATGGAGAAGCGGCTTCTGAACCGGCGCATCAAGTTCAAAGAAACAGCCACAGTCGCTGGCTCAAACTGGACAAAGACGCCTCTTGCGAGCGACGGTGTCTCAGTCCTGGACCATCTCCCGCATTCGAACGCCATGCAACAACCTACTCCGAAGACGAACATCATGGACCCAACAACCCGCAGAATATACAATGTTTTCCCCGAAGAGAAGCTGAATCTGACTTGGATCAAGCCCATTCCTGCTGGCCCTGGACTGCACAACCTTGGCAATACATGCTTCCTCAACAGTACCCTGCAATGCCTGACATACACTCCTCCTCTTGCGCTCTATCTACTGTCAAGATCGCATAGTGCTAAATGTAATCTCTTTCGCTTCATTCGAATTGGATGTGGGAAGTTGACCGTTTTTTTTTTTTTTTTTCGAATCAAACCAAGGCCGGCAGACTTCCTACTGCACCTTTTGCGAACTAGAACGCCATGTAACGCGATCGCTGTCCGGAGTTCGAGGCAATGCGGTCATTACTCCAAAGACGATCGTGGGCCGACTGAAGAGTAAGCTGCTTCCAGGCGCAATTTTCACGTTGAAATCAATCCCCTGACTGTTCTGGCTTCCAGGTGTCGCGAAACATTTGAAAGTCGGAAGACAAGAAGATTCTCATGAATTCCTGAGATACTTTGTCGACTCTCTGCAAAATAACAGTCTTGTAGGTCATGCCAAGTAAGTCATCCAACAGTGCTCCTCTTTTTTTCCGCTCACAAAATCATTCCCGTCCAGGTTAACGCATGCTCAGAAGGAAACAACGGTTGTGCATCAAATTTTTGGCGGATATCTTCAATCTCGAATTGTATGCACCGTGTGCAAAACTCCCTCGGACACTATCGATTCCTGTCTGGACATCAGTCTCGAAGTGAAGCATGCAAATACAATAGATAAAGCGTTTCAACAATTCACAAAGACGGAAATGCTGCGCGGGGACAACAAGTACCGATGCGCCAAGTAAGTCATTCATTCGTATCTCGGCTATCTGTCAATGCCATACAGCGTGCGTAAACAAACTGACTCGTCCATCCCTGAAGGTGCAAAACCCTCGTTGATGCTTCAAAACGTCTTCAGATCCTCGAAGCGCCTCAGGTGCTGGTAATTCATTTGAAGCGTTTCGAGTTTGGGAGTTCCATGTACGGAGGCGGAAAAATTTCCAAAATGGTCACTTTCCCCGAAAAGCTGGATTTGCAGTCTTACATGTTCAAAACCAAGGATGAGAAGCTGTATCATCTGTACGGCGTCTTGGTTCACTCGGGCCACTCTTCCAATTCTGGACACTACTATTCTTATATTAAAGCGCCGAATGGAACATGGTATATTAAAAATGACAGCGAAGTAGGTTCAGTTTTGGTTACGTTGTTGTCTGTTTCACCCTCGAACTAATGACCGCTCTTTTTCTTCCCAAGGTTCGTCAAGTGAGCTTGAGTAAAGTGTTGGAGCAAAACGCGTACATGCTATTTTACGTTGCCGCACCACCGGTAAGAAGACTCCTCAATTCCATCCCAACTTCTCGAAAATCCATTCTTTCTATAACGCTCATCAAATTTGGTGATTGCACAAGCAGACTACTATAATTAACGCAAAGTCTCCTGAATATAGCCCGAAAGCAAAGCTGTGAAGGTGGCGAAAACGCCGAGCGCGACGCACAATGCAGATGTCGCCGAAAGCGCCGCTGCACCATCATCGCCGGAAAGAAAGAAGGCTAGTCTGTACAATCCATCTGTTGTCAATAATTCCACTCTGGTTCATGCCACGGATCAATGGAAAGTTGTTCACAAGGATGATGATGCGGCCGACCCATCCCCCAAAAGTTCATCAAAAATTAAACCAGCAATCCGAAAATCTGAGAAAAGTGTTGAAGTGGTTGTGGACAAATCTCGAAATGCGGTTGAACTGGAAGACGGAGTCGAGGGAAAATCCAAACTTGAAGCACTTGCATTTACAAAGACTGAATTTTCGGCGAATGAGTCTGGAGGTAAGTCGCGTTTTGGAACCAGATTCTGTTTTGATCAAAAATTTCTGAGCATCCGTTTTTTTTCATCAGCCATTCGGGATTGGGACATGGAAGAGACTGCTCAGTTGCTGCAGAAACGTGACTTGCTGATGCAGGGAGAAGAAGGGAAAAAGCTGAAACGCCCGACGCTGCACGACGTGGAGTATGATCAAGGAAAGAAAAAGAAGCGGAAAAGCAAGCCTGATCTGAGCGATGGCTTCAATGAAATCTCAAGCAAGAAATTTGGTGGGGACTTCCGCCAAAACGATGCAGGCAGACGTGGCGGACATGACGGAAAACGAGGTGGGTTTGACGGAAAACGAGGCGGATTTGACGGCCGGAGAGGGGATCACAGAGATGCCGAAAACCGACAAGTGAGTGAGAACGGTCGAGGTGGGTTTGGAAGCAGAGGAGGTGCGCGTGGCGGAGAGTCTCGCGGCGGTGGATTTGGGAACCGGGGAAGCTTTCAGCGGGGAGGTGCACCATCACGTGGTGGATTTGGAAACCGAGGAGGGTTTGGAAACAGGGGATCAAGCACTGGTCAACGCGGTGGATTCGGTTCGCGGGGGCGGAGTCACGACTAATTTTAACAGAAGACCAGTTGGAGTTTATTGAGTTCAAGAAAGCGAGTTTACTTTCTTTTTTTGTTTCATTTTATTTATCACAAAAAGTGAGAAGCAATGAGCAACACGGCCGTGCTTCGGACGGCGACGAAAGCGGTCGAAACCAAACTTCAGTCAGACAGGTCTCTCAAACAACGCTGTTTTGTACGATACAATCGCTCACCGAATTTGTGTTCAGACGGGCGGATTTGATGGATATTTTGAGAAGTGAGTTGTGGGTTTGCTCGAAAGGTGGCAGGCGCCTGACAGGAGAAAACATCAACAAGGAAACGGAGAGTACAGAACATCGACCGATCCCCTCCTGAGCGCTCTTGTGAGAGATAGAACTGTGCCGCTGCCGGACGCTCTGTACGAGCAATACGACTGTGAGACCCAGGACATATTGGCTCTGCTATGCTCTACGACTGACGCCTCATTCATATCGCATTTCACGGGTACCCAGTTCTTCAGTGCCGGTGTTTTTTGGGTCTCTTTCCTGAGCTACATCGCGCGTGGATTACAATCGACCACCAATTGTTCTTGTGGAATTATGACTCGCCGTGAGTATTTAAAACCATATTCGCTTGCATCTCGTCTAAATTCTCGTAAAGCGACGACTTCGAAGTGTTTGACGACCAGGACCAGGTTATTGTCAGTGTCGGGCTCGTCAAACCGCTCCCAGGCATGTATTTAATCCTCTCGACCGCGCTCTGCTTTTAACACTGGCCGCATTCACCGTAAATAGGCGTTTTTTTGGATGAAATCAACTACCTGTTGGTTGTTGCAACACCGATCGAAATTATCTTGGTTGCCGTTGCGTACAACGAAAAAAACCCTTCGAATTCCCTCAATCTGTATCGCACAGATATTTCAATCGCTTCGGATAACGTATCGATGACTTCGATTGTGGGAACTGACGAAGGGAGAATATTTATGTGTGGAAGTGACGGGCGCTTGTACGAACTTCAGTACCAGGTATATTATTCCTGTGCTCCAACCTATTTCGAACTCTTTGATGAAACTGAGAATGTCTGCAGGCTGAAGATGGGTGGTTCACGCGAAAATGCCGCAAAGTAGATCTTACGGCGACACCCTATGCCATGTTTATTCCAACGTTTTTAAACTTTTCGGGGGATGGTATTTGCCTTCTTTATTTTAACAACGCTGCAATCTTTTAAGTTGTTCTTTTTTTGCAGATCCAATTCGTAAAATTGTTATCGATCAATCCAGAAACCTACTTTATACACTTTCCGAACGCTCAGCCATTGAGGTGGGATAATGCTTTGCCTGGCGTCGAAAACCTCGACCTGCATCTAACGCGTCTTGCGAAAAATGCAGCTATTTTACTTAGGCGCAGACGGCAAAGAATTTAAGCGAATGTATCGCGCCGGAGATATATTTGCCCAATCTCAAAAATGGCTCGAAGGATGCAGCATTTACCCACATCCATTCATTGAACCTCGAACCTTTCAAATCATCTCCATTCACGTCATTCCGTCATCTGAATCCGAAGTGCTCCATTTAATGGCTGTTTTGAGCTCTGGTAAATTCAGCCATCCTTCTTGTTCATCAAGAAGTTTGCATTTAAGATATTACTCTCGATTTAGGTTTCCGCATATATTTCCAATCTCACAAGGTGAATCCGTACAGTCAAGAAGCAGATAGACGTCCGAAGCGCGAGCCAAACACATTTCAAATTGCGCATGTTCGTCAACCGCCAGCAAATGCCGACCGATTTCGATTACATGAGGCAAATTACGTGAACGGATCGCTGCTTGCTGCGAACGCCATCAACGAAGAAACCGATTTGATTTGTTGTTTCACTTCAGAAGTGAGTGCTTTTCAGGCTGTCAAAAGCATCAAACTCTAAATGCCTGTTGTGCTTTCAGAGAACTACTCACACCGAGCTCAATGGTTCGAGTCGTATTGAGGGAAAGACGTGGTCGATTTGTGAGAGTGTTGTGCGAAACAAGCCGCAATCGATTGCTGAAGAGTTTATGATTGATTCTCGGTTTGTTCGGAAAAACATCGCTCTTACCAATGCTGGTGCGTTTGTGTCATTGTTTCCGAAAATGATTTCAAAACCTAATCTTCTGTTCAGGAGTGACTATTTTCACCGCCCGTCGACCCATCGATATTCTTATCTGTCTTCTGGAAAACACTCTCACATCTGGGGGCTGGCCTCAGGGATTTTCCTCTTTCCAATCTTGGTGAGCTAAGATTCCGCAATTTATAAATGTCGTCCGTAAAATCTGAAAGGTATTTGCAGGTTCTCTCCGGAGCAAATTTGTGCGATGTGCTTGGCGATTATTGCGTCGTAAGTCGACGATGCGACTGAATGCACTCAATTTTTATTAATCAACGCTCTCAACACAGAAATGGTGTGCTCGATTCCATTTACCCCGTGAAAGGGCTGGCTTTCTAATTCATGTTTGTTCAGAATACTCCCTAACGTCAATCATCGCGTGCGCAACGCGTCTTTACATGGAAGTTGGAGGCAAGCCATACTTGCGGCAAGATAGCAATCAGCTCCGATTATCCGGTAACTTGATTCATCTTTTCAAGGCATCTGCTCGCTAATATCATTTGTGGTCCTCCCAGAAAACAATCCATTGGGGCAGCCCTTGACTACAAACGAGTATGTCATGAGCGGTCGCCATGATGGTCTGGCACTTTACCTTGCGCGTCTTCTTGCACCATTATGGAGCAGTCCGATTGTCAATAAGTACGACCAGGCCGACTATCTTGAATGCATGATCGCCATCTTACATCTGATTTAGGACTGGAAAAAGTTCAGACCTCCAGTGGAAGCACTCGCACATCCTCTTGGGATCCGTGTCCGAATCTTTGACAGCGATCGATAATTTATTGACTGGGTAAGTTCTGCATGGCGATGACGACAGTTTATCTTCTTAAACCTTGAATTCTCGCGCAGAAATGCGTCTTTGACAGCTGCATCGAACCCGAACGATATTGACTACTCAAGTATTGGAAGTTCGCAAGTTTTGGGCGAAAAGGAAGCTTGGCAGGTGGGATTCACCATACAAACCAAAGAAAGATGTCTGATATTTGGATGATATCAACAGGAAGAGACTCGATCGATGCGTGACATGCATGCACTTGTCAAGCGCTGTATTGAAGGCATCTCATTTTTGGCGCTTCTGGCCGACTTTAGATTTTTGAGCTTGTCCCCAAGGTGACCTTATTCTGCTCTTAATTCCCGCTTAAGTTCTGACTCTTCATCTTTGTCGAAAGCTTCGAGGCTAGTTTAACCAAGTATCTGTTGGAGGAGTCGTTCATGAATCTTGTGACAATGGATTGGGGGCGTGAAGTCGCGAAAAAGATTTTCACCAAAATTGTGCAAGTTCAGATTGCTCAGGGAGTTGCTGTAAGTACTCTCAACATTTGGTACGGTTATCCGCAAATGGGCTTTTCTGACACTTGCCCTATAAGATTACCGACTTATGCGATTTGGCCCAATCAAAATGCCCAACGTTTTGCTGCGTTGAAGACGTGGTTTTATTCAAGGTATTTCATTGCGCTACTATTTATTGTTGAAGAGTTGATTGACCATCCCTTTTTCGTAGGGAATGGAACTTTTAACGAAAGCCAAGTCAGAGAATGGAGACATGGGTCGCGCATTGTTGGCTGAAGCCCTAAAGTTTGTGGAATCTGTTTTCGCGACTTTTGTTATGTGACTAATGTTGTTGCGGCACCAGTCTCTTCATCAATATTCTGCCCAGTCTGAATTTCGCAAAAGTGTCTGAGCTGGCGGCTCAATTCCAAAGCGTGTCCGATTATTACGGTGACAACAGTATCATCGATGACCGCCGATCTGCGATGTGGTGCTGAACTGCTTTCGTTCTCCTAAAAAGGTGCTGTCACGCTCGTGCTCTCTTTCGCGCAAGCAGAAGATCCAAACTCGGTTGCATTTCCTTTCTTTGCTGAAGGACGGCCTGCAAACGTGAGCGATCATTTAATGTGGTGTATTCCATCGCAGCTCAACTCTGGCACATATAGGATTACCGCGAAGTCTTTTTCGCAAAGCGTCAGGAATGTTACCTTTTGGTCAAGTCCTTGATTATGGCGGCGGACGCTCCAGAAACTGGGAAGGAAGGCGCGGCTACTGCCCCCGACTCCTCGCGGCTAGTAAACTCGTTTCAAGCGGATCTTGTGAAGCACTGCCTCCGCTTTGACGATAAGCTGTTTCACTACTTCTTATTCGACTGGTTTATGAATGAAAGGTTAAACTCGACTCTGTTGGAGGTAAAAGGGGTGTTTCGACTGTTCTCGCGCAACTATTGAAGCCAATTTTTGCTTCCACAGCTCGACAGTGTATATCTTGAAGACTTTCTCGCAATGGAGCCCGTCGAGTTGTCTCGAATTGACTTATTGTGGCGGCTTTACGTCAGAAAGGAGGAGTTTATGAAGGCTGCGCAAGTGCTGCGCGCAATTGCTGTTTCCAAGTAAGTGCAGGGCCCTTTTTGAATGGGAAACTTTTATTAACTTTTCGACCCAGGCATTCTATGCCGTTCATCAAGCGTGTTGAGATGCTCCAATTGGCTGCAGCGAATGCCAAAAGCGCCACAGTCAATGTCGCAGATCATGATTTTGTCCGCGAATTAGAAGACAAGAAAGATGTACGTTGGTTGAATTCGAAGTTTGAATACTGTTAATCAGGATATATCGATGTTTTGATTAGGTTGCATTGATTCAAATGGAGGTGTTCACAGCGTCGCAGAAGCTCGGTTTATTGGCGCCTGACGACGCGCTGTTTGACTCGCTTTTGACAATTTCAGAGGTGAGGGCTTCGCGAACATCGAACTTTGCATATTGGCTAAAATTGCTCAATTGACAGCTGTATACCGGATACACGAGGCCCATGAACTTGCACGAAATTTCGCTGCTCATTTTGCATGTGTCCGAACACAAGGACCCACAGCTCGTTCAACAGCTGTGGAGCAAGATTGTTCGTGAGGTGGTGGACTCGTCGCAGATTTCGGACATGCAGAAACCCGTTGTGCTGGCTGAAAAAGTGAAAGCTCTTGGACACCGTTATTTGCATGACGACAATGTCTTTCCACTTGGTGAGTTTCCTTGCTGTGGTTAATGTGACTTGGTTTGATGGCAAGACGACTGATTGTTTGAACCCAAAATAGTGTTTTTGTGCACCTTTTTGGAATCGACCGTGTTCCAGAATGCGGCGATGCGGTCGCCTGGTGGCAAGGACGCCGAATCATGGGTTATTCATGTGATGAGGTCGCTGGGAGTGTCTTTTGCCCAGCTGTTTGAGATTTACTACGAGATGCTGGAAGCAAGGGTTGAGTAACATTCCTTTTTGTTTGGCATGAATGGAAGGCTTACTTTTGACTTTTAGAACGCGCCATGGAATACTGTGGCGGGTGAGCAACACGTGACTGGGCGTCTGGTTGTTTTGGTTACGGAGTGGTGCGAGGCAGTTGACGCATCGGCGGCTGAGAGGTTTGCTTTTACCTTTTTCAAATCACGGTAAAACGAGAACTAGACAATCGTTTTTTGGTATTGTAGAGCGAGATTTCAAGCCAAGACTGTCGATGACGCACTGTCCAAAATGCTTCTCACTGCCGGGGGGAGCCGTGTGCTGGCAGGAGGCAGTGGAGGTGGTGGTGCCAGCAGCTTGCAGCTGCAAGAATCATTAAAGCAGTTGCAGGATCGGGTGCGCCGATCGTTTCTGTGAATGTGAGTGGCTTGGAATAAAAAAGTGAGCCATCACAAAATAAATCAAAAAAAGACTCGATAATTGTTGGCCAAGCAAGCGCAAAAAAAACAATGACCGAAGAGTTGTCCGCAGACGCAGTCGCCGCCAACGAGTCCGTCCAAAAGACAGCTTCAGAAAGCGAGCAAACCCTGCAAGAAGATAAGCCACTGGACACAATGTTCGAAGGCGAAGAGGACGATGAGGACGAGAAAGAGGAAGAGCGTCTGCGCCAGCTTCTGAGCGAGAGCAAAGAAGAAAGCACCCACACAACCACTCCCAAGCCCGCTCAGGCTCGCCAACCCAAGACGAATCCCGCCTCATCGCAAGTGTATCTACCGGGTATGCTGGTCTGGGCGAAAGTGCGGGGGTACCCATGGTGGCCTGGAAGAGTGAGTTCTCGTTTTTTCGAAAAGCTGACGATGGGAATAACAGGGCGGTCTGACACTTTATCTTTTTTTTTTTTACTGGCAGGTTGAGGATGAAGACAGTTTGCCCGGCAATATCACCTCAATCAAACCTCACCGTTCAGCTACTCTACATGCCCCGATTCTATTCTTTGGAACGCGCGACTAGTTAGTTTGTTTTTGTTTTTGTTTTCCCGCCAGCACGGATTCTTACCCAGATGTGGTGCAAAAATCAAAAACAGTGGCTGGATGTCATACGAAGATTTACGTCCATTCGAACAGTATAAGGACGAGCTCTCGAAAAAAAACAAAACGAGCAGTTTTGTAAACGCCGTGAGGGAAGCGAATAATCCATCCGTGCTGAACATGAAACCTGCGCCGCCCGCAGCGGGACCCAAAAAGACATCTTCTTCGGGTAAGCCGGGGAGGAGGAAAAGTGCTCCCGTCGGGAATGAGGACGACGATGAGGAGGATGAAGACGCGAGTGGTGATGATGCGGGGGGTGCAAAGAAGAAGGCGGCACCGAAAAAGAGACGTGCAAGTGAAACGAATGGTGGGGACGCGAAAAAGAAAAAGAAGCCGGCTGCTGAGGATGATTCAGTGAGTTTATGGTTTTTACTTTTTTTTTTTTTCTTCTTTGCATTTCTTGTTCAGATTTGTATGGTTCGAATAACCTGTCTCCTGTCGAAACGCAGGCATTGATTCCGCTGAAGCCTGAACACAAGAAGGAGGATCCAAGTATGACTGTTCTCGTTCCTCGCTACAATTTCTGACATCAGTTCTCGTTTGTTGCAGAAACTCCCGAAGAAAGGCTGAAAAAGCTGCGCAGCAAACTGCAATACTTCTTGCAGACGGAGCATTCAGAGGTTCGAAATATTCTATCCGTCTTCTGTCGTCTGCGCATCTTACGGACTTTTACTTCAATGTCCGAATCAAATTGCGACTCACAGGCCGAGCACTTTATCAAGGCGGATAAATACCTGACAGAGGTGGAAAACTTCAAAGTTGATATTAACTTATTACTGGTACGTGCGATTCTGCAGAATGCCTGTTCTTCCGTCGAGAAGGGCTGAACCTTGATCGAATATCCATTCCAGAACACCAAAATCGGAAAAGTTATGCGTCGAATTTCCGAAATGACTGTTGAGGACGACAAGTTTAATATCGTTGAGCGCAGCAAAAAGATAGTAGAAAACTGGAAGCTCGTTGTCGACGCCTGATGCGTGGTGCCCCGATTGCGGATAGCACTCTTTTATTTGGAAGAGGTCTCAGCATTGATGCTGACTTTATTTTCTTTCTGTTTTATTTCTTCCTTCCACCTGCACTGTGTCTTGGTATTGAGGTTTACCGTTTTAACTTGGAGGAGACCTGCACTTATAAACTGTGCTACAATCAAAGCTCCAAATGGTAACAGGGAAATGGTTGTGCTTGTTTTAGGTTTTTATGGCGAGGTGAGCGTGAGGGTGGTTCTTTCTGAGACTTGTTCTGCTTTTTCTTTTCATCTTATTTCTCTCATTGTTTTTCTGGTGTTTTTTCTTTTCCTTTTTCATCAACTATTCCCCGTCACCCGTGTAATAAAGATTGTGGTTCTGTGATTTAATATTCAACGTTATAGTCACGTACTTGACCAAACAACACCTAATGTGCCTGATACAACAAAAAGAAACACACTGGAAGCCCGAATGAAGCAGGTATTGAAAAAGAAAAAAGACGGATCAAACAAAGACATCCTTGAACTCATCCTCCTCAAACACGGGCTCCTCCTTCCCATCTTTTTGTGCCAAACGACGCTTGTACTTTGCTTGACTTTCCCGACGAAGCTCACTTCGTTCAGCGTTAGGGCTGACATAGTCTGGGTTTTCGTACAGCGTGGATCCCATAAAACTGCCGGTAAAGATTCGAACAATGCTGAGGGAGAAGCGAGGTCCGATTTCAACGAGCGATGTTTCGGGTTGTTTTTCGCCTTCAATTTGTTTTTCAATGATCTAGAAAGGAGGAAAATAAGTTAAACGAAACATGTGGACAACCCATGCTGTTGCTGCATCGTGACGGTAAGAAATAAAGAAAATGAGCGAACCTGGTAGTTTCGAAACCAAATCATGTCACCGACAACACTGAAGCTCAAGACGTGATCAATGAATGGTTTGATTTTCCTGCTGGTGCGAGGAGTACCAAAAACTTGGCTAAACATTTCCTTGAGGAGGTTCATGTGCGGGGTGGTTGGGTTGTCAAAGTTTTTGTCAAAGGAGAGGATGGGGCGGCTTCCTTTCAGGCAGTTTCCAGTCATTCGAAGTTCGTCCATAGTATGCACTGACATGAGGAAAAGCGAATCCCAAGTAAGTTTCACGAGAGAAAATATTTGATAAAAATCCGAAACTGAGAAAATGGTTACTCACCACTTTGAACAAGAAACTTTACACTAGGTCCATTTGGAGTTCTCGACATCCACAAAAACAAATCCTTGTGTTTTCTAACTTCGAAAAAGAGTGTGTTGTTACATTGGTTGTCGGCAGCGAGCTCGTTGATGATGTGCAGTTTTGATTTCGAGTCCAGCTTGCTGTCTGCGGTATCGAGTCAGATATTCGTATGAATGGTTCCTAGAATATGAGCTACCTTTCTTTGAGTGTGGGAGCATGGTGAAGATGTCGCTCATGAGATGGCGGTATCTGGGGTGACAGGAAGTGGGGGGGTCAGCACAAAGGAAGATGAAACAGAAGAAGTAAGTTCACCTCTGAGTAATGCCCCTTGAGGATAGGATCATAACGCGCTGCTTGTTCTTGACGATGGTTTTGTCCTCCTTTGGAGCCAATGCAGGCTCCTTGTCCTTCCGTTTCTTGTCCTTGCGCTTGAGCAGGGCCTTACGGCCACCGCCGCTGACTCCTGTGGCCGAGGCATCTGAGTCGGAGGAGTCGCTTTCGAGGTAGTCCTTCATGCCCATCTTTTTTTTTATCTTTTTGTGTGTCAGAAAAAAAGAAAGAAAGGCGTAAATATTTATTTATTATTAGCATTTAACTAAAACCATGATGACTAATCACGATGGACGGATGAGTCAACCAAGAGAAGAAAAGCCAAGTGAAACAGAAATAACAAAAGCAGAAGAAACAGAAGAAAGAGAAACTAAAAAACAAACAAGGCAAAATAGAAAATAGAGGGCACTCCCCATCTCCCAAATTAATCCCATTAAAAAGCTGCCCATTTTCACATTCACAGCCACACCCAACCAACTCACACCCTCCCAACTCATGCCAAGCACTGACCCAACCAACGAGCCAAGCATCGTTGCCCTTCCAGAGCTGGAGGACGGCTCTCCATCGACGCTGTTCCCGGACATTGAGCGCGCTTTCGGCCTTGGCGGTCTCGGTCTCATTGTCGTGCGCATGCCTGCCGCGCACGAGTACCACACCCTGCGTCGCAACCTTCTCGCCATGGCCGCTCCTCTTGCAACCATGTCGGAGGAGGACAAGCTGCGACTCGAGCATCCAGACTCGCAGTACTCGTTTGGATGGTCGCATGGGAAAGAGGTGATCTTGATTCTGATTGGTCCCTCATGCAAAGCACTGATCTGATTGGCTGGCATTGATGGCTTGATCTGATTCTATTGGCATTTTCTATTGGCTTTGACAACTTGACAGGTTGTCTGATACTTCCTCCTTGTTCATCCAGATGTTCGACGGCGTTCCAGACACTCTCAAGGGTTCCTTCTACGCCCAAGTCTATGAACGTGACCACTACGACGAGGACTACCAGAAGCGCTTCCCCTTCTACGCCCACAAAAACATTTGGCCGTCTCCAGAATCTCTTCAAGGCCACGACCTCGAAGCTGCCTTCATTGCCCTTGGAAAGACAATGACTGAAGTCGGCGTCCTGCTTGCCAAGCGCATTGATGAATTCCTCAAGACAAAGCACGACAACTTGTCCAGCCTGGAAGCCGCCCTTTCAAGCCCTTTGAACTGCCACAAGGGTCGTCTGCTCTACTACTTTCCCAAGCAGGAATCTGCAGCCAGCAGCGACGGAAAAGAGGCAAGCTGGTGCGGTCTCCATCTGGATCACTCTCTGTTGACCGGCTTGACTAGAGCCATCTTCAACCCAGCCACGCTTCCCGCCGGAGACGCCAGCGGTCTCTACATTCAGCTTCCAAACAAGGAAATGTGCAAAGTTGCCATCCCAGAAGACTGCATTGCCTTCCAGGTCGGTGAAGCCGCCCAGATTCTCTCTCGCGGTGTTTTGCGCGCCACACCTCATTTGGTCAAGGGCACGGATGCCGTTGGCATTGATAGAAGCACGTTTGCTTGCTTCTTGCAGCCTGAAGTCGATTTCAATCTTGGGGATGGGCTCACTTTTGGAAAGTTTACTGAAAACGTTCTTGCCTCGCACTACGAGGGGGGTCCCGTCATGTGAATAGATGTGCGCCCACACTAGTTTTTTGTCTTTGAAATACAGAGAGTGCTTTTGAGTTGAACTGAGCTTTGATGACACAATGAAGTGTTCAGCCAAAGACGCGAGCAAAAAATGCTGTGTTATATACGCATTATTTTTAAGAAGGCTTGTTACGGAAGTAGTCAGGAGCTCGATTGCAGCTTCAAGACTGGGAGAGGACTTGAGAGGAGTTGAGAGAGTTAAGAGATTATTGAGAGACTTTCTTTTCTTTATTGAATCAAGAAAGGCCTTCTTAAATAGCCTTTGTGGCAAATGTAAGGAAGACAACAGTGGCACTTGAAATGATAGAAAAAGTAATAACGAAGACGCGATCGTGTCTGGGGAGTGTTAGAGTGTTGGAATTGCTGTGAGTAAATTTTGTGTCTGTGGGAATTTTGATTGACGTGGCGAAGCTTCTGGACGTGCGTGACGGAATCTGTAGATTACGTGACACCCGCCTCCAAGAGCGTACGCGATGAAAAGGGGAGTGAACTTGGCGGAGGTTGGTCTTGCTTGACGCGTTGCATGAGTTCTGGAGTCGCGTTTAACCAACAGTTGTAGGGTGGTGGTCTTTCCATTGGATGAGGACTTGCTTGTGACCGTCGAGAATACGAGAAGAGAGGACTTTGTCAATGATGCGTAAAGCAATGGGCTGGTTGTCAAGAGGATGTTTGGCTGTGTCGAAGAAGTAAGGTCGAAGTTTTTCAGGGTGGAAGACAGGGTGGACTCCCCAATCTGTGGGAAGAGCTAGCTTGCAGGATGGGACAGGTCCGACAAGTTCGATGATCTTGTAGGGGCCGGAGTACTGTTCAGAGAGCTTGTTGGTCTGTCGGTATCGAAGGTTGGGAGGCTTGAATTCCTTGGCTGAGACAAGAACTAGATCTCCAACTTTGAAGGGGGATTCGAGGCGCTTGCGATTGGCAATGGCAGCGTACTTGTCTTGAGAGTCACGAACTCGATCCTTGGCAACTTGGTATTCTGCGCGGATGTCCTTGATAGAGAGGGAGGTGTCAGGCGGGAGGTTGATGTTGATCATGGAGCGAGGGTGGCGACCGTACTCGAGGAAGAAAGGTGTGTAACCAGTACTTGAATTGACTGTATCGTTGATCCCAAATTCGATCTTGGGTAGGTGGATGTCCCAGTCGTCTTGGTAGGGAGCAACAAAGTGTCGTAGTGCTTGGAGGATCCAGTCGTTCTTTTGTTCTGTCTGGCCATCAGTTTGAGGATGGGAAGAGCTGGAGATCGTCAGCTTGATTCGGAGGGACTTGCAGAGTGCTTGCCAAAAGTTGGAGGTAAACTTGGTGTCTCGATCAGAGATGAAATGGACTGGAATACCATGGTGCGGGAAGATGTGAGTTTCGAAGAGATTGGCAATATCACGTGCAGTTGAGGTGGTGTGGCATGGGATTAATCTTGTTCGTTTGGTTCCAGAGTCGACAACTACCATGAGGGCATCGTATCCTGACTTGGTGAGAGGGAGCTTGGTCATGAAGTCCATGGAGCAAGTGTGCCATGGGAAGGGCGGGACGTCGTGAGGCTGGAGGAGTCCATAAGGGGCATGGCATGCTACCTTGAGGCGTTGGCAGTTATCGCAGTTCTGGCAGAGTCGCTGGACATCGCGATGGAGTTTTGGCCAGTGGAAGTATCTGGTGAGGCGTTCGGAGGTGCGTTCCCAGTTGTTGTGGATTGCTGGACCGTAGGAGTGAGCTTTCTTGAGTAGCGAGTTGCGGAGAGGGGCTGGAACGTAGAGTCTTGCGTGGGTTTTGTCAACGTAGTGGAGGAAACCGTCGCAGAGTCGATATCTTGAGATCTGAGGGAGGAGGTGCTTGGGAGCCTTGGATGGGTCGTGGTCGTAGGTTTCTGGGTCCAGTGGGTCAACTAAAAACTGCGCTATTTCTAAGAACTGGGGGTCGGTAGTGTTCATGTCCTTGATATCGTTCATGAGGTTATCAGTGATGGTCAGGGTCGTGGTGTTGAGCAGGAGGTAAGATTCTGGGATCTGGACGGTAGAATGGACGGTGTTTCCTTGGAGGTTGACTTGAACGGAGGCATCAGTTGCGAATCTTCTTCTTGACAGTGCGTCAGCAATGGTGTTCCACTCCCCCGGAGTCCACTGGATCTGGAAATCGTAGGCCAGCAGGTCGGCTAACCAGCGATGGTGGACAGGGCGGAGCTTGGGTTGGGTGAGGATGTGGCGAAGGGACTGGTGGTCGGTAAAGGCGAGGATTTGATTGCCATGAATGTAATGGCGAAAATGGTTGAGGCATTCAACAAGAGCGAGGATTTCGCCCATGTAGGGGTGGTACTTGGATTCTTCTGGCTTGAGCTTGCGGGAGTAGTAGGTCAGTTCCGGTAGAGTCTGGTTGGGCGATGTAGCCACCAATGGCGCGGGCGGACCAGTCGGTGTAAAGATGGACAGGAAGTTCAGGGTTGAAGATGGCGAGCAATTCTGGAGAGGCGAGGATCCGTTTGATGTTGATGAAATGGCTGCGGGCTGTGTCATTCCACTTGTCGGAGAAGGAGGTAGTCTTGTGGTCACGGAGGATGTCTGAGAGAGGTGCAATGAGGGCGGCGTGGTGCTTGATAAAGCGATGGACGGTGTTGGCGAGTTCCAGGAAGGAACGAAGTTCGGAGTAGTTGGAAGGTTCTTCAAAGTCAGTGATGGAGCTGGTTCTGGATGGTAGGACAGAGATGGAACCTCTAGCAATCCAATAGCCAAGGTATTCGAGTTCTTGCTGGAGGAAGGAGCACTTGGAAAGGCGAACGTGGAGCTTGTTGGCTTGGAGGCGTTGCAGTACTTGGTCTATGTGCTTGAGGTGGTCTTCGAGGGTCTCGGAGAAGATGAGGAGGTCGTCAATGTAGACAGTGAGGAAGGCGTCAATGAAGTCACGGAATATGGAGCCGAGGGTAGTCTGGAATACGGCGGGAGCATTTGCAAGGCCAAAGGGCATAACGACCCATTCGTAGTGGCCATACTTGGTGCGGAAGGCAGTCTTGTGGATGTCGGATTCTTGGATGCGGATCTGGTGGAAGCCGGAGGAGAGGTCGATCTTGGTGAAGTACTTGGCTTTGGAGAGGCGGTCGAGGGACTCGAGGATGTTTGGGAGGGCAGCGCGATTCTTGACGGTGAGTTTGTTCACGGCACGGTAGTCGAAGACAAGGCGTAGTTTATCCTTTTGCTTGACAAAGAAGACAGGAGCTCCGTAAGGGGAAGTGGAGGCTCTGATGCGTTGGTGCTTGAGGAGGTAAGTGATTTCTTCTTGGAGGGCCTTGAGTTCTGGGGCGCTCATTGGGTAGATTGGTCGGTAGGGAGGGCTGGAGTTAGCAGAAGGATCTACATCAATCTTCATGTCGGTAGGTCTGGATGGCGGTAGGCCCTCGAATGGGGCAAAGACATCTGGATATCGGTCCACGATCGTCTGGAGGTTTGGCGGGAGGGAGGTACGTATAGATTCGTCGGCTCTGTCACTGTCGGACGTAGTAACCTTTATCTTTTGAGGCAGGATGGCTCCGAGGAAATCGTCGGGCTGAAGGGTCTGGAGGAGATTGATGAATTGCTGCGCGGTAAGGACTTCCGGAGAGGAACGCGGAGAACGGCATTTCCAGCTGTGTGGACCAATGCGGACATGGTTTGTTGGCCAGTCAATGGAGGGATTGTGGGCATCGAGCCAGTCTTTTCCGAGGATCAGGTCGTATGCGAGGTCAGGGACAGTAGTAAAAGAACGGTAGTCTTGGAAGGAAGTATTGTTTATTTTCACTTGTAGAGGCTCGGTACGCTGGCCTTTAACAACAGAACCGTTGGCGAGCTTGATCTTGCAGGCTTGAGGAACGAGGGACTTGTTTTGGAGGAACGGTAGGCTTGAGTTGATGAAACTTGGATTGGCTCCAGAGTCAATGAGGATGGAGATGGGGTGTTCATTGATGGTACCTTGGCAGACGAGGAGGCTGGGACTGTCGGCGTAGGGTGTGGAGTGCTGGGTCTGGACTTGGAACAGGGGAAGCTTGGGACAGTGGACTTGAACGGAAGGAGCAGGGACAGTAACTGGGGTCAGGTGGTCGGGTGGATTGTCAAAGGGGAGGGCAGAGAACCAATTAGAGTTCGACTTCGCTGTCTGCTTCTTCACCTTCGGCTTGGGTTGAGGCATTGTTAATTCTGGCTGGGGGCTTGGTGGCAAGCTGGGCTTGACGGTTACGGAGTTTGGAGCAGTGGTCGGTATCATGGTCTTTGGCTTGACAGTAAACGCACCAGCCATTGGAACGGTAGAGTGCTTTCTGTTCTGGGGTGAGACGTGGGTAGGGTGTTGTTTGCTGAGTGTTCCCAAGGTCCATCGGGTCGTTGGTTTCGGGGATGGCTGTTTTGAAGGAGTGGCCTTGGGCTGATCGAAAGGACTGATTGGTTGAAGCGCGGGACGTGGAGGCCATTGAGGGGTTCTTGCGGATTTCAGCGGCGTTGCGTTTGTTGTGACGGAAAGTGAGGTCATCAAGTTTTTCAGCTTCTTGTTGGAGGTGGTCAAGGTCTTCGTCGATGGCAAAGATGGCTGGGTTGGTACGGATGTGGAACTTGAGGCCTTGGAGGTACTTGACGCAGAGATGCTTGACTGGGTACTGGACACTTGAGGCGGCGATAGCAGAGACGAGTTCATTGAACTTGGAGGTGTAGAGGGTGGCTGAGCTGGTCTGTTGGAGGTCTTCCATGGCTTCAATGGCTTGCTTGAGAGTGAGGTGGGAACCAAAGGCTTTCTGGATCCAGGCGGCGTAGTCATTCCAGGTCATGTGGTGGCGTTCTTGTTCGGGGAAACGGCGCCAGGCAACACGGGCAGTTTCAGAGAGACCAGAGGAAACAAATTGGACGTAGGTAGGCTGGTTCTGTTGAGTCAGGTCATTGGTGGAAGGAGCAAAACCATAGAGGGTACAGATTTCACGGGAGCGTTCGAGGTAATCGTCGAGGTAGTTCTGGATTTCATGAGCGGGACGGTTGCGGTGGTTCCCAGAGAAGATGAGGGGCTTGACAGCTGGCATTCTGAAGAGAGGCAATGGACGTTGGATGGTGGCAGGAGGTTCGCTTGGGGTGGTCTGGACTGGTACTGGAGGTGTGCGGAGGGCTGCTACTTCGTTGTAGAGGTTGTGGAGGGCTTCACGGTACTCAGAGAGTTGGTCTTCGTACCTCTGGATTACTGCTTGAAACTGGACTTGGACTTGTTCACTTGGGGCTTCTGGATTCATTTCTTGATTCGTGATGGGACGCGTTTTTCTTGGGGTTTTCTTGGAGGTCGGTAGTTACTTGGAGGAATTTGCCGATGCTACCAATTGTTACGGAAGTAGTCAGGAGCTCGATTGCAGCTTCAAGACTGGGAGAGGACTTGAGAGGAGTTGAGAGAGTTAAGAGATTATTGAGAGACTTTCTTTTCTTTATTGAATCAAGAAAGGCCTTCTTAAATAGCCTTTGTGGCAAATGTAAGGAAGACAACAGTGGCACTTGAAATGATAGAAAAAGTAATAACGAAGACGCGATCGTGTCTGGGGAGTGTTAGAGTGTTGGAATTGCTGTGAGTAAATTTTGTGTCTGTGGGAATTTTGATTGACGTGGCGAAGCTTCTGGACGTGCGTGACGGAATCTGTAGATTACGTGACAAGGCTATCGGGGAAATGGCCGAGTGGTCCAAGGCGCTACGTTCAGGTCGTAGTCCAGCAATGGGCGTGGGTTCGAACCCCACTTTCCTCACCTTCCTTTTCTTAAATCAGTTACTTTTTGGCTTTTTGGCTTGTTCGGAAACCAACCTCTCAGTCAGAGTGCTTGTTTCACTGTTTTTTTGTGCAACTGAGCTCCCAGAACGTGGCTGAAGCGATGAAAAGAACGGATGTGAAGGAAAAGGAAGGCATTTGACCTCCCCCAGTGATTCGTGGAGGTTTTAATACTTTTTAAAAATGGAAGCACTTGTTCGCCAGGTGCGTCACCCACAGCCAGACCATTCCCCAGTAGCTCCATCGCACACACAGTTTGGGCTTGAAAATGGCAACCGTGCAGAGCAGATTGCCTGAGATGTCGAAGCGGTGCTTGTGCATGAATGCTTGGATACCCCTCTCCCCGCCCGCTGAACAGGAAAGACACCGCGCTAAGCCCCATCGACAAAACAGGCAACCGACGAGAAACAAACACGCGAGAATTGGGCGCTCTTTATTCGCATTTGCGACAATGCAAACGTGTAAGGACGAAACTTGTTGCGTTCATTTTTACTTTCAACTCAATCGCTCTGTTCGCACAGATCCTCGGACAAGGCACGTGAGGCAGTTTCTGCTTTGTCCAAACGCATTGTGCACTCCAATGCAAACGTGTCTCTTTTTGCCCTCACCCTTGCAAATTCGCTTGTGCAGACGTGTTCAATCAAGGGTGAATTATTCAAACCCACCAGCAGCATCATCCACTCACTTTTCATTTATTCACAGTGCACAGAGAAATCTCCTCCCGCGTATTTGTTGACGCCATCACCCGCCATCTCATGTCCTCGGGTGTGCACATGACAGTCAAACTGCGCATTCTCGAAATGCTCCAATCCTGGGCGATTGCTTTCAAAGACAAACCGGAACTCGGATACCTAGTAGACGCATACAACCAGTTGAAGCGGCAAGGACTGAATTTCCCTGACCCGGATGCGAAACCTGACTCTGCGAAAAAGTCTGCAAGTCAACTTGCAAAAGAACAAGAGGATGATGAGATTGAACTTGCAGTGAGTCACATATCCTCTATTTCTATTTTACTTTTTACTGACTTGTGTCGTTCCAATTGCCAGCTCGCCCTCTCCATGTCTGCAGACGAACAAAAAAAGCACTCTCGAAACTCTGCTCCTCCAGCACCCGCGCAAACTCCAACCGCACGCAACCCAATCTGCCGCGTTCGTGCGTTGTATGATTTTCCGGGACTGGAAGAAGGCGAATTGCGACTCGCATTTAACGACATTGTCAACGTGCACGACGACACAACTTTTAAGGAATGGTGGAAAGGAGAATGTGGCGGTCGCGTTGGGATTTTTCCATCAAACTATGTCGAACGAATTGTGGGAAATGCTGCACCTGCTCCTACGAACGGTGGGTCAACTGGAGATGACGTACAAGATGTGCAAAAGGTGGAGCGATTTGTTGGGTTGCTTGCGAACCTTCGGCCGGGCGAAAGTTTGAGCGAAAATGCACGAGTGCAGGTGATTTGGCATTGCTGACCTTTTTGATACTCGATTGTGGTAACTCAAATGCGGGCTTGCATTTTTTGCGACTTTATCAGGAACTCTACCATGCTATTTTGGTTATGAGGCCCAAACTTCTTGCAGACTTGGAAGGCGCCAGGTCTAAGCAAGGTGAGCTACAGCAGTTTTGAAATCTCCTGATGAACGCTCACATGTTTTTCGAAATCTTCAAGACGAACTCGTCCAATTAAACGATCGATTCACGAATGCGTGTTCAACCTATCACAAATTGATGGACGCATCCTTGGCTGCGCAACGTGCGGCCTACCAGCAGCAGCCACAGTACCCTCAACAATACAGCGGCTATCCTCAGCAGGCGCCTACTGCCGGATATGCAGTAGGACCTCAATCATATCCACAGCCTCCGCAACAGCACGGTGGCCCACCGCCACCGGGACCACAATATCAACAGAATTTTGCGGCACCTCCCCAGAACGGGGGTTACTATCAGCATTAGTCAATTTTTGTTCAATAAACCAATGTTTTGTTTGTTAACGATTGTCTTGGACATCTGGATAGCTTTAATTTGCGAAATAACGGTTCACTGCTTGATTCGAAGAACACGTTATTCACGCGCCTTCAACCTGCATTCCTCAAATACAGGCGTCTTTCACGGACTATAGATGGGTCCAGTTCGCAAACATCGAATTGATTTTATTCCCATTTATTTTCACCCCTTGTATTCAGATGTGGTGCCCTCCACACTTAACGCAAAAAATTGGAAAACAGAGTTGGATGCCCGCCACAAGGGTCGAGAAGGAACATGGTCTCTGCTGCAGATGATGAGGCAATTTTGTTTTTCCCACGGCAATAGCAGAGTGTCATCGAAACATTTGCCGTTTGGTACCAGCCCCACAGCCATGGCCATCGATCCCACAACCACCCCACGCCCATCTACCAATTATGACGATGCATACTAGGGCGGTATTTTATGCTTGTCCATGCTGGTATTGTTTCGTGCTCAACAGCGAGTGGAAAGGGCTCTTCTTCACTGAAATTGCACTGCAACTACTTTCCCATGGTGCATTGCATTTCTCTCACCTTTGCTTTCTCATGGTGCATTATCATGTATAACCTGTGCAGTTCAGCCAACACCGGCGACGCTTGTCACTGCCACTCAGAAGGTAAGTTGGCGGATACCTGCTGCACGCAACCCAGTCTGAATCCAACCCCAAATATTTATGTGAATATTACAAACAACAGCAGCTTTTGACCAATCTTCTTTCAATTCTTGAGAAAAAAAAAAGCGACACAAAGAGAGCTTCGATGGTGAATGAGCACTCTTTTTTTTTTTTTATTTTCTTTTTTGGCTGAACGACCGGAGACCAACATCATAAATAACGCGTTTTAATGCTGTCAGAACTCGGCAGTGGACACTTCAGACCTCCAAAACAAATTCAAAATCTTTTTCGCCAGCGCATTTCCTATCGCTTTTCGACTCTCACCTCCCGCCCCTTGCTCGGTATCGCTTGAGCAAGACGCCAGCGACTTGAACAGTCTGGGTCAATCCCAACGCCGAACGAAAAGATGAGATTTCGATTGCATTTAAAGAATCCAGAAGAGGAAACCGTTACCCTGCGCCAGTCTTGAAAGTACGCGAAAAGAATACAGCCTTTTCCAAGCTCATTCCCGGCTGTATGCATTGGTAAAAGAAAGCGCGATGAGATGACTTTTCTCAACTACCCAAAAATTACACTCACCACAGTCATCAGTTGCCTGATCCACACATCACCCAGACAAAAGTTTTTCGTTTTGGTATTTTGACGAAAAAACTCTTGGAATGTTTATGAATTTACGGTATTTGGTTTCGGGTGTGTCACTGGGGCGTTTCCATTTTTCAAAGCAAGCGTTTGAAACCTTTGCCAATAAAGTGCCAATAAATACCTGATAAACTGTTTTTAGAGCATTTATGAGGGAAACAAGGTAGTTGAGGGTGTCTTCTGCTGAGCTTGTCTTCTTCACAAAAAATCCATTTTCAAACTGCGTTTGAGTAATCGCAGTGTGCGCTGCATCCATTCCAAAGTACTCGGCACTTTCAGTGCTTACTTCTTCAATTACGTAGATGACGTTGGGGCGCCGCATTCTGACAACCGAAACTGTGCAACAGGACGCGAGACGCGTTGGCTCGAATATGTCGATGGGGGTGCGGGCAGTGTGATCCACTCACTTTTTGTTCCTTGAACCGCCCATCTTTAATACTGGACACCAGATCATCCATAGTTTTGCGCTCAATAATATACTCCAAAACAATTTCGTCATCCCCATGGTACTGTCCTTTTGAATAAATGCCGATCAGAACAAACAAACCATTCGACTTTGGCCTCGCGATGAACATGACGTCGACCAGTTCCAGCATTCGTTGACATTTCTGTTCACAAGCCCGTCATAAAAGAAGCTTCGATTTGCGCCATTCTTGACTTCACGCGTATCGAGAAGTGGAGTGATTTCGAATTCACCCGGAGCGAAAGACAAGTTTCCAAATGGCTTATTCGATGCAGTGTCGGGTGCAAAAGGTTGTCGTCTGAATGACGCTTGACTTAATTGCGATGCCGGCTGTGAAGAGTCTTCGCTGAGGTTGGATATAGACTTGGCTAGTGTATTATTTGAGGAATCTTGTGCGACATGGGTGAAGATGAATTCGTGCCGCCCACCTCGAGGATTCGCGTCTATTGGCAAGGCAGCCGAGTTGCTTTGTTTCATCGACGCTAGCATTCAGTCAACCAAAGTTGCCCCTTCTTCAGTCAGACAGAATCGTGGTGGGTTGCCGTACGCTATGACAAGCTGTTCTGCACATAGATTAATGGCCATGAAACCCGATGATATACCTCTTTTTCCTTCAAACCCTTCGTAGACGCCCATCCCGTATACATAGTACCAGCTCCAGGCATGTCCAACGGCATGTCCGCGTGTTCCCGACCTGACTGAACAATGTCGTGTTTCGACATGTAACCCTGCGCGCCCTGCTTCAATGCCACGAGAATCGCCCAAGCTCCTGATCGGTACTTTGGCACTTACTCTACTTTGCGCACGCGTTTCGGTGCAGACTGTGGTGCGCTGTCGGCAGTTTCTGTCTCAGTGATCGCCGAATCTGGGCCAACTTTGATTTCAGTGACAGTCGGCCAGAATCAAGCACACAACGCACTCTTTTTCTTTGGGACAACACGCCGAGGCTCATGCAGGAACGAATGCGCCGAATTTGGCTGAAGTTCGATTTGGCAAGGATTTGAGCCCTGATGAGCGCCGAGCCTGGAAACAATGAAACATCCATCAGTCCATGGGTGAGAGGCAAAGAGCCTATGCTGAACAAGACCCAGTCAGAAACAAACCGCGTCTCGAGCTCCTTCAAAATCCCAGGTCCAATGTTCTTCACAATGAGAACATCCCGAGGTGTCGTCAAAGGAAGGGGGTATTTTGCGAGCTCATCGTGGGCCGGAAGAAGGGGTCTCAGAACACGTTACGACCATGTCCGAATCCTTTCAATCGATTATCGAACGCTCAAAACTTGTAGACAGAAAAGAGGCGAGAGTTTCCACGGCTCACGGCTTTCTTCTTCTCTTCTTCGTGCATATCAGACAGCCATTCGAGGAAGAGCGCTTTGAGGTCCATGGGTATTCAATCTGGATAAATACTGGGTATATTTTAAGTGAAGTGAGTGCTAAGCATCAGGAGAAAAGAAGCCGCAAATACCGAAATATGCCCCGCGAAGACCGTGACCGCATTGACCGGCGCGACAGAGAGAGGGAGAGAAGCCCGCGAGACAGAGACAGAGACAGGGAGCCACGTGAGCATCGTGACAGAGACCGGGACAGGGACAGAGATAGAGACAGTCGGAGGGGTGACAGGGACAGAGACAGAGACAGAGGGGACAGAGGAGACAGAGATAGGGTCAGAGACAGAGGAGACAGGGACAGAGGTGATAGGCGGGACAGGGACAGGGACAGAGACCATAAACGTCCTCGCAGGGCTTCTCGGTCTCCTGCTGGCAGTGCAACAAGTGGTGGATCAGCCCCAGTCGTGCCCATTCATCTGAGAGAGAGAAAGCTTTCGTTCTGGGATATGACTCCGCAAGGATTTGAGGGTGTAGGAGCCATGCAGGCGAAGCTGACAGGTGATTATTGGATTGGCTGTATTCTCTTGTTTTTGCTGACCAGCTCCCCCCCCCCCCTCTTCTTTTGTAACTTACTCCCTCTTTTCTTCCTCGTTTGGTTCATGCGCGATTATTTAGGCCACTTCCCTCCACCGGGTGTTGCTGCAAAACCTGTTCACGGACATGGCGCTTCATTCGGAACCGGTCTTCCCGTGCATATGCAAATGAACATGGGCATGGGTGTTGGCGGCAATGGAATGGGCATGATGGGTATTGGGATGGGTATGCCTGGGATGAACGGCGGATCAGACTATGCTTCGATTGCTGCCAACATGGCCGCAGCGGGCAATTCATCGCGACAATCAAAGAAGCTGTACGTGGGAGGCATTCCTCCAGGCGTCACGGACGAAATGCTCCTCGCCTTCTTCAACGACACTCTCACTCAGCTGAACATCACCACTTCGACCGACTTGCCCCCCGTGTTGACATCGCAAATCAACAAAGAAAAGTCGTATTCCTTCTTGGAGGTGAGGGAGAATGCTTTTTTCTTTCCCCACGTTTCATTCTCCTGTTTTTCGCGCTTTGCGTTTTTGTGGGCGATATTCTGGAATGATGCATGATCGCGTTGGGCGATTCCTCAGTCCAAATATTTCTTTGCAAACTATGCGACTGATGGTTTTCGCATTTTCCATCCTCCTTGCAGCAAGATACACATACACATACATTTCTTTTTTCCTGTTTAGTTTCGAACGGACGACGACTGCACAAAAGCCATCGCTCTGGATGGACTTCCATTTCAAGGCGGCATCCTTAAAATCCGACGACCGAAGGATTACGTTGGACCATCCAACGGAGCCGGACCGTCAATCCATTTGCCTGGTATTTATAGTCCACGTTTGCGCTAAACTCTGATTTTAATCTTGCCGCTTGCGCGGGTACAGGGGTTATTGCGACAAATGTCGGCGACAGTCCCAACAAACTCTTTGTGGGTGGTCTGCCAAGTTACTTGAACGAAGAACAAATCATTGAGCTGTTGAAGGCTTTTGGCGATTTGAAGTCGTTCAACCTTGTGAAAGATGTGGGCACTGGCATGTCAAAGGTAGAAGGCACGTTTGGTCACATTATCAGACCCTGTTTTTAAACTGTTCCTTGTCTCGCAGGGTTTCGCCTTCTGCGAATACGTCAACCCCGAAATTACAGATATTGCCTGTGAGGGACTCAACGGTATGGATCTGGGTGACAAGAAGCTGGTGGTCCAACGTGCATCAGTGGGTGGCAGTAAAACCGGACCGGGAGCGATGGCCCCTGGCACATACCTTCCAATGATCCCCGCCAGTTTGCTTGGAAGTGGCAACACGAAACCAACGCGCGTGCTGATGCTTCTGAACATGGTGACGGCAGCAGAACTTGTGGACAACGACGAGTACGCTGACATTCTCGAAGACATTCGAGATGAGTGTGGAAAGTTTGGGGAAATTGTTAAAGTGTTTATTCCAAGACCGGTGGACGGACAGGATGTGCCGGACGTGGGCAAAATCTTTGTTGAGTACCGGGAATTGGAAGGTTCCGCTTTGGCCCTTAAATCATTGGCTGGGCGAAAGTTTGCCGATCGTACCGTGTTTACTAGTTACTGCGATGATGATTTACTGGCAGATCGCTGATTGACGCTTGTCTTGGGAGCTGAACAACGGGGTTGTAGAAGAATGCCCTTTCCTCTGTAATGTCTCTTTTTCCCTTGTTTGGTTTTTGTTATTCCCTCACTGATGTACGTTTGAGTGCTGACCGGTCTTCGAATACAACCACATTTCACTTGCTGATGCGTTTGCGTTCGCTGCTTCTTTGCTGTGTCTGCTTCTCCCAAGCAGATTCATCGGATCATATATTCATATTTTTTGTCAAATCATCGGGGAAATGGCCGAGTGGTCCAAGGCGCTACGTTCAGGTCGTAGTCCAGAAATGGGCGTGGGTTCGAACCCCACTTTCCTCACCTTTTTGCCCTGCGTCGCCTGTTCCGCTTCAACTCATTTGGTTGCTATGATTTGATGTTGGCACCACGAAAAATGCAATGAAGCAGCAACTTAAAAGGTTGCTTCTGGATTTTAAGCGTGACAATCGTTTTGTCCTTCACTTCTTGCCCAATTGTCATTCAACATACGTTGGGCGTTGGGACAACAGGTTAGCGGCAGGCAGAAAAAACAGCATGAACGACGGCACACGACAAACGTGGTGCGCATCACTACCCAGCGGCTGCACATCGGAAATGAAAAGCGAGCAGCAGGAAGAATAGTGTCCGCATCAACAACTGTTCTCTTCTCTGTTTTGGTTTGGTTTGCGGTCGCACATTTTTAATAAAAAACGCGTGTTGGGGAATTGAATGGATGGTTTCAAAACAAATGGGTTTGCTGCTGATTCTGCGCGTTTGGCATTCATTTGTCAATCTGGTTTTGACTAAATTCAATCCCTCACTCCATTGCCGTCTCTCGAGTCACAACAAAAGAAGCACTTGTCACAATCACACGTCTTCATGCGGGCTGAAAGCACTCCATATCCACAAGTGCGTTTAATATGCAGGTTTACTGGCGGACCTGTGTCGTCGTGAAGCTAATGAGCAATGTCAGGTGGGTCAAGAAAACTCAGACATTCGCTATATGATGATTACGTTTATTTTATGCCCCTGCAGCTCGCAAGCCAGTGTTTTGCTGCGCAATACGCGCTTTTTTTTTTGACCCAAAATCGTCTTGACAAGATTGTCAACATGGGTATAAATAGTGAGTGCAAACGCCCAGGAAGTGAGACTGAGGGGAGTACGCCGTCTGAACTTTGGAGAAGCAGGTTCTAAAATGGGCGGGAACGTGTGATTCAGCTCACTGCCCGGCGCCCAGCCCTCCACATATTCTGCCTTGTTTTGAAAGCTGGACACTCAAGACGAAAGAAACCCAGGTATTGACACGAAAAAATTACTTCTGTCGACTTGCATACTGTCTCGAGTCCGCAACAAATAAATACGGGTCACAATTGGGCTCAGCTTTGTACTCGCACACGCAAGAGCCGGGACACCTCAAGTTGGCGCCGACTTTGCGGTGCTTCTCCACCTTCGTCAGCTCCTCAAAGTCCAACCCCAACCACTCAAACGGCTTCGGCAGACAGGAAAATAAATCATAACATACATCAAAAACGCCATGCTCATCCCCAATGTGTCTGCTCGACACAATCATTAGCGACCGATTTTCCACCGCCATGTGGAGCGGATATGCGTTTGCCCAGAAAGTTCAGAGAGGAGAGGTACTGTCCCGTCCAGGGCCAAAAGATTGCGCTCAAGAAACAGAAACTCTGGTGTATAACTTTGATGAGATGAAGTCTGAGGCGTTTTCACGTTGGGAATGTATGC
>JAIWWG010000114.1:0-88595 GCA_025435555.1 Chytriomyces cf. hyalinus JEL632 | reverse complement strand
CTTGTTAAGTACATACACCTTGTTTTTATGTGTGCGAGTGTTAGTTTTTGGCCGAGTGAGGAGGTGTCGGATTAAGTTGGGGAGCAATGCATTCGCTGTTGTGTCACCTGAGTCTGAAACAGGATCTTGTTCAAATGATACGCGTTGTAGTACGAATAGAAGGCCCTCTCCGGCTGCTTATGGTCCCACGTCTGCACGCGCGCAAGGATGAAGCATTTTGTCCCTTTCGGCTCCGTATGTTCATGCGCCGCAATCAATTCAGCGAATGTGTCCAAACAAAATGAATCTTCGTAATCGGCGCTGACAGAGTCCAGGACGCAGTCTCCGGTACTATCGAGGAGGTTGATGACTTTCATGGTAGTGTTCTTTCTCCTGCGAGGGCAACTCCTAGCCGTCAAAGGAGTCGCGTTTTTGGGTTTTTTGGAAGATGTTTTGGAACGTATCGAAGTGATATGGTTGATTGGTGTGTTGCCTGTGTGCAAATTGACTCGCGCCATTGTCTACCTTACCCAGTCAGAATCAGGCCCGCACAGAATACAGAAAAAAAAAACTCCACCAAACACTACTTTCTTTTGACAGCTATTTCAGTTTATTTGCGGTATAATAAAGAGGCTTTGAAGCTCAAAACCAGCTGCGTGTGTCACAGAAAGAAAAGGGGAGGAATAGGAGGAAGAAAATTCACACCAAAACAAAAAACACGGCCGGAATACGTGAAAAACAAAATGATACAGGAAGACAGTTACATTAAAGCACCAAGGCCGAGGCCGCAAACACAATCAACGCGCTCACTTCAGCAACAATGCCGGCAGACTTTGGAGAAGCAGCAGCGGTGGGGCTGGAAGTAGCGGCAGCACCTCCGGTGGTCTTAGCGCCGCCAGAGGCGGAACCAGAAGCAGGGGCAGCAGAGGCGGCAGAGGCTCCTGAGGCGGCGGGTGCGGCAGAGGAGGCGGCAGAGGAGGCGGCGGCTGAGGCAACTGCGTTGGCGAAGTCTGGGAGGAGGACCGTGTCAATGACGTGCACAATCATATTGGCGGCAAAGATGTCCGCTGCAACGACCTTGGCTGGTGGATTGTCGTTTTTGGCTCCCGAGATGAGCACATTTTCTCCGTCAACCGCGATCTTGAGCGTGTTTTTACCTCCAGCGAGCGTTGGCAAGGCGTCGATGGACTTGGCGGCAAGAATATCAGTGCTGTGGACCATGCCTGGGACAACGTGGAGTAGGAGAACTTGCTTGAGTTGGTCGACAGTGAGAGTGTCAGCAACGCTCTTGATGGCGGCAAACGCTTCATCGACAGGAGCCAGGATAGTCACGTTCTTGAGTCCAGCGACGGTAGAAGCAAGTCCAGCCTTGGTCAAGGCAGCTAGGAGGGCTGTAAGTTTACCAGCCGTAGCAACATCAACAATGTTGGCTGGTGGGATAAGGACAGCATCAATCACGTGCACGACACCATCGTCGAATGGCAGGGACCTGACCACAGTGGCTGGGGAGGCAGCAGCAGAGCCGATGCTAATGACAGTGCCTTCTTGGGTACCCTTCACCTCACTGCCCTCGAGCGTAGTGAGGAAGGCAGTGTCTCCAGCCTTGAAAGAGGCAGCCGGGAAGAGACTGGGAACAACATGGTACTGCAAAACGCGCGCGACGTCGGCGGCCTTTGTGGGGTCGAAACCTGCTGCGACGACTGCCTCAAATGCCTTGTCAGTGGGAGCGAAGAGAGTTCCCTTGAAGCCACCGAGGGCGCCCAGAATGGCAGGCTGACCGGCGACGAGGGTCATGAGTGTCTTGAGGTCGGCGTCGCCTGAGACGACAGCGGTGAGAGGGGCCGCGTAGACTTGGGAGAGGAGAAGCAGGGCACCGGCAAGGAAGGCTTTCAATTGCATTGTGTGTGTTTTTTGGATGTTTTCTGTTGTTGATGTATGGTTTGTTTTTGGGAGTTTGTTTTGACGGCAAGAAATTTTTCCTTTTTTTGACGGGATTCTCAGTTTCTTGACAAACAAAAAAAAAGGCGTGATTGCAAATGCTCTGTTTACTTTTTACAGCACACACCAACTGGGGACATGCAATCGCTGGAAACTCATTCCACGCACTTCCCTCACACGATGCACTCCCATCCACTCCGCTCCAACGCCCTCATGCTCAAAACTCAAAAGAATCAAAGTCCTCCACGTCCGATATGAAAGGAAGATGCAGCCAACATGACACATAAAACATGGCATCCGCAGTGTGCTTCACTTTAAATATGTTCGCAAACAGTTCCGACTTGAGCTGAATTTCCTTTTGGAATGCTGCGACTCTGTTCTTTAAGTCTGCGAGGAAACAAAAAAAAAATGAGTGCAGGCACCTGAAGAAGATCAAATATATACGCACGTGTAGTCTTTTCTGCATGTCCAAACGAATCGACATGAGAATATCCCGCCATGAGCGACTGCACCACCGTCTGCATATCCACAACAATGCCCTTCATCAACCGCAGGACCGACAGAATCGTTGCCCGGCCATTCGCAAGATCATCCATAGAAACGGCATTGGTGGTATCCGAGTCGTCTGAATGGAAGCCGTGCTGCGGACTGCCCCACTGCATCCCCTTCTTCTCTTGGCACAGATGCCGAGACAGAACCCAGTTTGCGATGGTTTGGAAAGCAGCTTGGCCGTCTGTGTTGAGACGCTGGAATCGCGTGTCGAGGTTGACAAGCGTTTCCAAGCTTCGTTGCATTTACGATTTTAATAAAATGCTGTGACACCACCACACGCGTGAAATATTCTTGATAACCAGAAAACAAAAGGACCTCATCGCGCACTCACAGAATTTGCGCGGGAGTAATTAATGCCGCGTTTCAAAGTAAGCAAAATCAGAATTATGAATGAAAGGGGACAAAAAATTAAAGTCTTGAAGCAATCACCCTCCGCGCTCTTCATTCATGTCATTTTTGACTCAGGCAGCTACGCTGTCAGATGCTTCACCATACCCAGCAACTACCGCATCAGCATCAACACCGCAGGATGCACTGCCAGTTACGTCCGGTTTGCTGGAAACTGGTGAAGCCGACCAAATTGACGACGATGAGCCCGGCGATATTTCGGACAACTCGGATTCGGAATCCACACAATCCATGACCAGCGCCAGTGCAAGTATCTCGACTGATGTATTCTCCACTCTGACGGTGAACTCAGGGAATGAGAACAGGATGCTGGGGCGTTTGACGGAGACTGTGCCACCTCCTCAACCGCTAATCTCGCCAGCAGCTGCTGCGGTAAACACACTGGAAAGCTCACATGAAACCAGCCCTTTTGTTATTGCTCTACCTTTTGTCGTGATTGGTCTTGCCGTACTTTTGGGGATAACGGCGCTGTGCATTGTGAATCGAAGGTCGCATAAGAAGGTGAGGAGAGGTAGTGCAAGTCTGGAATCGGGGCTCTCTACCATCAACAATGAGAGTAGGGCAAGATTAGCAGTGTCAAATGGTCATGACGGAGAATTGGGGAATGCTACCTATGTGATGGAGCCAAGTCGGACAGAGCGAATAAGCTCAGTGCCATCAATATCCTCAGAGCACATGGAGCAGGAGTGCATAACGCAGGAAGACATCAGGTCTTCGTTCGAGACCATGGTCGCCACGTCTTCTTCACAACCAGTTGCTGCTCGCCCAGGTCAAGTTTTACCAGCTCTCGTGATTCCGTCCATACCAAATCCACCCAAACAAATCGAATCACCTCCAAAGCATTCAGCGCCGAGTGAATCCGAATACGAAGCGCATTTGGCAGAAATCGACTCATCTCTCGCGTTTGTCGATTCAATGCAAAGGCGTAATAATGCTATGACAGCTGCTTTCACGGTCAGCCCACAATCTCTTGTACCGTCCGATCTTTCAATGAGCGATGACGCCAGGGAGTGCACTCAAGCACCTCCACGCAATGGACACGTGCTAGGAAGCGAAGGCCCCATTCCCGGCGCTGTATCCAATGAAACACGCTCAAAGCGAACTCCTGTGAACGTTGAAGGGCATTTGATTATTCCCGAGTCAAGCAAGCCGATGGAACCTGGTGAAATTTCTGCGACGTTTATTATACTGAATGGAAGCGGTGACAGTGATGTTCATTCAAGTGGTGGATCGGGAGGCGACAGTTCCGGGTTTGATTTGCTCTCGCCGGTGGAATCGTTTCATACTGCTGCTGAGAGGAGGTCTATTGGAAGTGGAGATTATATTAAGGATGAGTGGAGGTCTGTTCATTACAATTGATGTTTGGGAGTTGAGTGACTAGTGTTTACCCTGCTGCATATGGGGGAATATATTCGTGTTTCTATGGAGCTCTCGCTTTCCTGGCGTTGTTCTTTAAGCAATCGAATGCCGTCCCGCACAGCTTTCACTACAGTTCAACTGTCAATGACAAATTGTTTATTTGGCAGCTTCTGGCCAGTAGTGCCTCAAGGCAGCATCCTTCTCTTCTTGGCTCATTTGAATCCCAAAATCGCTTTGAATAATCAAATCCAGTTGCTCGAAGCTCTCGATATCGACCGAGCAGTTCAAGGCGCTTGTTTCAGACGTTTCGCGCCGCCGGAACGCTTTTCCAACGAGCTGTAGTGCTGCACCCGATTTGGAGACGATTGAGAGAAACAAGAATCGTTGCAGAAAATGTTTTGGGGAATGTGACACGTAGAAATTCATGACTTCGTAGTCTTGAGGTCTAAGGCAGAACGGTTTAACTGGGATTCAGCGCGGGGAATAGGGAATCATTTTTTGGTTACCTGCCGCGTTCTAAGGTAAAATAGAAAAGAGGCGTGAACCGCTGTAACGGGTCAGAGCTGCGGTCGACACCGTCGGCTGGAGCCGCCCATGGAGCCCGTCTGTGCCAGACCATAAAGTTCCCAGGCCCCGTCAAATCTGCCGCTTGAATGCGATAAGCCTCTCCAGCAGGTCCCTCCGATGTTGCCCCCCCCGCACTTGAATCGCTTCCACGAACCGAGTCCCACCCAAATCCACGAGATACGTGTCATTTCCCAATTCGACAAAGACAATCATGTGCAGCACAGCGTTAAAGATCCACTTGTCAATGCTCTTTTCGAATGCTGCGAATCGTCCGACGCCACTAGATGCCTTGAAACCGAGTGCTTTGATGGCACATAAGAAGAGAAGGTTGTTTTGGAGACATGTTCCGCCGCGCTTTTCGGCCACTAAAAGTTGAAAGACCTGAGGCGGATCAAGGGGCAGCTCTGTCTTTGTGAAGAGAGGGCCGATATTCTCAAATGGGATGGATGTTGCATGCGCATAGACGAGTTGGTTCAGGAGATCCAATGAGGGAAGTTCGTCCAGCCGTAGGAAGCTGCGACCGATGCGTTTCAAGTATTCGCGAGCTTGTTGAGCGGAGAGAGCTTCGAACTCGTGAGCGGGATTTAAGCTGGTGATGGTCATGATGCATAAAGATAAAATGCTGCGAAATATGCGTGACCCTTGATCTTGAAGCGGCAGTCCTCCTTCACGGTGATATTTCAGGCTGACTTGCGACTTACGACCATTTTTAAAGGATCGCCAAGAACAAAGAACATATATTCGATTGACTCCCGTTCGTGCGCTGAAAATCATGTCCCTGGACTTGACCGCAAATTCCGTTATGGCCTTGGATACGCTCAGCTATTGGTTCTCCGTAGTGTTTCTTGTCATTGGAAACGTGGCGATTTTGTTCAACTACACTATCGTTCTTCTCAACCTGAAACACGCTCAACAACTCGCGCCCAGTTCATTTATCATACTGTGGCTGTGTTTCTTTGACGGGACATCAATATTGAGCAATGTCATTGTTTCAGCGCAGCACCTGCTCCGAAACAATGTCTCAGATGACGTCTTGCCGATACAAGTGCACGGCGCACTCATTGTCTTTGCGCAGTGTTCATCTCTACTGCTGTGTTTCGGGCTCACTTTTTTCCGCTATCTTGTGATCGTACAAAACTTGCAGTTGTCGAGATACTTTGCGACTATTTACACCTCATCAGTCGCGGTTTTATCATCATTAATCGCCGGGATACCATTTTTCCTTGGAACGCAAAGCGAGTCCTATATTCTTCGACCGAGTACTGTTTACTGCTCCCCGGATTGGAGTCTTCGAAATTCGAAGGAAGTCATTCTCACGTGGGCGTGTTTCGCGGCAGTGTTTTTACCCACCAGCTTTGTCATCTATGCATACGTTGCCATCATGTCTACCGTTCGGCAGTCTGTTTTGGAAGTGAAAAGCAGCCAAATGATCATTGGTGACACTGCCGGGGCTGCTGGCACTGACCTGGATACATCTGAGGCTGGAGTCACTGCAGGCGAGAAACTTCGACCAAGACCCAAGATGGAACTCCAGCAAGACAATCTCCTCAAGCAAAGCATCATTATCGTCTGCGCGTTTTTGATTGGTTGGACTCCGTATGTCATAAGTGGGTATTACCAGGTTTATTTCAAACACTTGATCTGAATATTCCAACAACAGTGTCAACATACGAGTTCGCAGGTGGGATGCGAGCATCACCTATTTTTGACTACGCAGCGGCCATGTGCGTCACAGTTTACGATGTCATCAACCCCATCATTGTTTATAAATACGATCGGGATATTCGTGCCAATTGCAACAAAGTCTTCAATAAAGGAACAAGATGTTAGCAGATATATGCGCTTTTGAAACCTCAGCTTTTTTTTACCCCCCCGCCCCCCCAGTACACGGCCCACACACACTTTTCTGTGGAGATTCTCTAATAAATTTTGAATTGTGAGTCTCGCCACTGCGGCAAGTGACGAAATAACTCAACTTTGAATAGTGTGAGGAATTGTCAACTTGATTCAGTGAGGGATGAGGTGGTTGATTTTAGTGTGTATAAGCGCTTAAAATGTTGTGTTTATTTCAATGAGAGTATTGTGTGTTGTCGTTTCAGTCAAAAAGTGCACGTGGCTGCATTTTTTGAACTAAAAATAAATTACATTTAAATTTAAAAACAACGGTATTTTTTTTTTTTCATTACGGCCAAAAAAAGAACAGCTGAAAGCCAGCACCGTCCAAAAGAAGAGCAAACTGTCCCAAACTGATCAATAAAACATGTAAGAATGTGTTTCATTTGTATGCAGAGTACTGAATGATCTTGCAAGCAGGAGTAACATGGAACTGGACACTGATACTGAAACCCCCATCGAATCCACCGAATCCACTGTTGAGGACACTATTGACCCCCATGTTGAAGTCCTGCGCTCGATTCGAATCAATCCTCTCCTCAAACTGACTCCACGGCAGCACACAAACCCCAACAACACTCTTGATAAGTGGATCCTTCGCACAGCAAATGTGGACACGGCCCGAAAGGATATCTGGAACAAGTTCCGTAACAAGTGAGTCAATGCAATTGACATGTTGTGATGAGACAGTGGTGACCCAAAAAACTTACACTACAGTTTAATGCGGCGTGCAATCGTTGATGAAAATGCCAGTCCACACAGCTTCAACATCAGTGATTCAGACCCTACCATTGATGACATCGACAGCTACATCTATTTCAAAACCAGCAGTCAAAAATATTGCTTTGGGATGAAGACATCTTTCACCAAAATCTGGTGGTGCTGGTGGTGCTGGTGGTGTATTCAGGGCAACAACAATGGGCTTCACGCCTTCAGCAAAGACAGAAAGTTCAGATGGAGGTGCCACCAGAGTATGGGAGTGCTTTGGACATTCCCCTACACTTTCACTGGAGCTGAGAAGAGCAGATACTTTCTTTTGTTGAGTGGCTGTTCATAAAACAATGTCAGTAGAGGCAAAAAGATTCAGCAACAGGTGAAAACTCACTGAAGGCAGCAGAAGGCGTCGCTAAGAAAGGATTTGGGGTTGATACAGTATGATGACAGAATAGGTGAATCCCAGTGACCAATGATCGGAGTAGCTGCATCTGAGGCTAAGTTTTGCAGCACTGCACTCAAACCTGAGGGACCACTCTTTGGGTAGGCAAGAGAAGGCAGGAGTGGTGCAAAGGAGAACATGTTGTTGTTGTTGACAAGGTCTTGAGAATAGTCAGAGGGTCCCGCAGTAACTGGGTGTTGGCTTGCTGGTATAGTTGTATTCATGGTGGAGAAGTAGGTGGGGCTGGAGCAGGAGGGGCTGGAGCAGGAGGGGCTGGGGCTTCAGTGTTCACAGAGCTTCTGGCAAGCCTTCCCGTGGCCATGCTCTCCGTAAACAATGAGTTCAGACATTCAAAGTCAGCGAGACCAGAAGTTATCAGCTTGTGCGCCAATGCCTGCTTGTCTTTAGGTAGAGCCTGAACAAAATGGTCAGCAAGGCATGCACGTACACACATAAAGAAAGCTTACCGCAATGTACACCCTCACAACGTCTTTTTCATTGGTTGGTGCATGAATGGAGAAATTCCAACCCCAACCGCTGAGGTCTCGCATCTTCAAAGCAGTGCCGAGCTTGAGCTTGAGGACATTGACCTTGGATTTGATTTGGGTGAGGTCCAACTGGATGTTGAACTCTCGGTTCAGCTTGTCAAGCACCACCTGCCATGATTCAGGCTTGAACGTTCCCGCAGCTTGTTTGCCATGATCGGCTTCAATCAACAGCAAATGCAGCATGTAGGAGACTTCCTCCTTGGCCCAAGAGTGCAGTTGCCATACTGGAGTGGTCTGGGCTGGAGCGGTCTGTGTTGGAGGGGTCTGGGTTGGAACGTACCCTTGAGGCTGGGCATGTGTGTGGGCCGGAGGCTGGGCGTGCGAGTGGATTGGAGGGTGGGCCGGTATCTGGTACGGCTGAGCGTTCTGGCAGGGTGACGTCTGTGGCACTGATCGTGGTGCCATTGCGTCTTGTTCTTGGAAGAAAAAACGCAAAGATGGTGCCACCCATTCCCCTTATTGCGTCATTGCAATGAGGGGATATGAGTCACAGTATTTCCCCTCAAGTGGAGGAGAAAAAAGTGCAAGAACTGCACGGCTGCCAACACACTGCCACAACAACACTAACAGCAATGCTCTGCCTCCTCTGCCGAGAGCTACTCTCCCACCACTACCTCCAGCACTGCGCCCTCCAGCACTGCGCCCTCCAGCACTGCGCCCTCCAGCACTGCACCCTCCAGCACCAACACTTCAGCCACCACCTCCAACACTCTACCCTCCAGCACTGCACCTCCAGCACTGCACCTCCAGCACTCCACCCTCCAGCACCAACACTTCAGCCCAGCACCAACACAGGCGCTGCTGTTTCCAGCCACCCATAGTCCCCGCAAACAGCACAGTTGCTACAAAAGGCATCTGCTGCTGTTCCCATCATAAACCTCACAATCACTCAGGCTTGGTCACAGTCAACCTGCACCCAGGGCATTTGGTATGTTTGAAGCGCCCTTACAGGTTATCAGGACAGCTAATCAACTTGCACCAAACAGTCAAACTGTCACCAAAATGACCATACCTCCTTTGACTCAAAGGCAGGAGCTTGAATGCACCATCAAGAAAACCTTGTTAATGATGATTCTTCGCATAACTATCTCGCTCATCGACAAGAACCTCTGCAGGCAGATCTGAGTCCCATGGCACACTTCCATCCTGAGAGGAAGCATGTGGCTGCAAGAAATCTGCTGCGGACATCCCACTAGAATCCTCAACGCCCTTCGGATGAACACTAAAACCTTTGAGTAAGTGAGCTTTCATTTTTGCTGTTGTTCTTTTATTGAGGCTTTTCTTTTCAGTGGCTTGGTGCACCTGCTAGTGTCGACTAGAGCACTTCCAACAACTCGGTTCATGCAGCCATTTGAGCAAGTCGCCATTTGCCTGTATGTTGTGGGAGGGAATAACTCCAACGGTGCGACGCAAGAGCGATTTCAACGCTCTGCAGATACTGTCAGTTGATCTTTTCAAGGGGTACTGAATGCCCTCCTAAAGCTGCAACTGAAATTCATGTGCCTGCTGCAAGCAGATAGTCCAAACCCCCTGAAATTGCACTCAATCCCAAATTCTCCCCATTCTTCGACAGCTGTATTGGAGCATTTGACAGGATGCACATCAGTGCCATTGTAGGTGAAACTGAAAGCAACCCATACCGATGTTGTAAAGGCAGATTGCTGACACAGAACATGCTTGGTGTTTGTGGCTTTGACATGAAGTTTCAGTTCATTCATGCAGGCTGGGAGGGTTCTGCTCATGACGGCAAAGTGCTTGCAGATGCATACGAAAATGGATTTGTCATTCCAGAAGGGAGATTGTATGTTGCAGATGCAAGTTATGCGCAGTGGGACAATGTTCATGTTCCCTACCACGGAGTGAGGTATCATCTGAAGGAGTGGTGCCAAGGCAACCTAGAGTATGATTCTTTAATATCAGTCTGGATTGCGGGGAGGTGTTGAATATCAGTCTCAAGTGATGGAGCACTGTTTACTTCAATAAAGGTTAATTCTCCCCGATTCATCTCTTATTCTCTACTGCAGATAAAGAAGAGTCACGCACCTCACCATTCCACCAACCTCAATACGCATGGGCATGAATTATGACATTGAGTAGGGTAAACATCTAGTAGATACTATAACAAGGAATGAATACATGAATACTTGTATTCTATAAAGGGTGCAGACTTGTAGATGACGATAGCTTATTCTATCACATGATTTCAACTATTCTTGCTCTGATCAAGTATAAACATAGTTGGAAAGCAAATGTATGAAATTTGTATGATTCTGGCACAGCTGTTAAGGTTTGCAACCACAGACCCACAGGTCACTGGTTCAACCCACACTGCTGCCAACTTCATGCAGCTATCTTCTGATCTTTATAGGGAAATAAGCAGAAGAAGAGGAAATAGAAATCAACTTAGACAAGTATTCTATTACCACTTTTGTATGACTAATATGTCAAGCCAGTCAAGCAATTAATCAATAACCTTACCCACTGTGGGGATATTGATTATAATTGACAAGCCTTTGCTGTCAGCCCAGTTCTGATTAATGAATCAGCCTGAAAACTGATTTGTGAGCAATGACTCACTTTTTCAGCAATTTCAAACTGGAAAATGACAAATGAGTGATTTCACATCCATAATGACTTTTCTGACTGAAAATCTCAATTATGACAAATGAAATGGAAAAAAAGGTGGCTGAGAAGTGAAATTGAAGAAAGCCTAATTAGATTTTATGGGAGACAAAAATGTATATAACGAGAGCTGTTTTGATGTGTTGTGATTCACCCTTAAGATAATAAATACTTATCAGCCCAAGTTCAAAACCAAACACAATGTCAAGTTCTGCCAAGGATCAAGCTGCCATGGCCAGTCTCAGTGAAGCTGTGTCAACCACCCTCTGTCTCTCAGGCCCCTGTTCTCCAAGTGGTCCTTAAGCTCCAAGTGGTCCTGCTACCAGTGGTCTTCCTGCCCCAAGTGGACACCAAGCTGAGGATCCTGCTGAAGGAGGCCCTTCCAAGAAGCAGCTGGTCCCTACAAAGCCTGCCACTACTTACCAGAGTAAGGCAGCACTTTCTCCCTCTGCTGGCCCTGCTAGCATGGATGCTACCCAAGTAGCTACCTTTACCATGGGCGTTCAAAATGTTCCAAATAGCGCGCTTATGTGCCGATAAATTTCGCAGCTGCTCATGCACCTGATTTTGTAAGTCTAACAAAGTATACTCAATTGATCACTTCAAAGATCTGATTGATGTGTCCTATTCTTCAACTACATCAATTGCAATTCAAAGGGAGTGCTTGATATGATGCAACTGCTGTTCCGTGCAAGACTACTGCTCAAACAAGATTGTGATCTGAGGTGGTGGGGGCAATACAATTTGCTCTTCCAGAGTTTCTTGATTGTGCAATAGCATCCCAGCCCAGCTATTCCAGACCATATCTTTGCCAATCAATCCTGTGTGGAGTTCTCGGAGTCTGGAAACAATTTTGTCAAATCGTTTCTGATTGGGGGCTCCAGCACGGTCTTGTGCAGCTGCACCACCAGTGATTTGATCCTTTACGCGCTCATAGTCCCTAACTTTTGCGAGGTGAGGAGAATAGACAAATATAAACATTGTCAGAGAATCGACACTGCCCTGCTTTGTGATATTCGAGAGATCTTCATTGATAGCGTGCAATGGAGTGGTAACCTCTAGAAACAGATTCCAGAGTTAATGTGCAAACTTGCCGAAGTGACAAGATAATCACAAACCTCCAAACGTGTAGGACCTGCTGCTTTTGCTGATGACCACAAAGTTCGAAATACTGTCAATTGTCTGCACCGTCTGATCCAACTGAAGCTCATTGTCCACAATACGTGCAAGACCTTTGATTTTGGGTTGCACAAGCTCCCAGAGGGTTTGCTTGAGCTCATCATACGTCCCATCAAAGTCGATGGCATCCAGCTGAATGGCTCCTTGCTCAAGTTTTTGAGACTTGTACTTCTTGAGCACTGGAAGAAGTCGCAAGGCAGGCATTGGATGCCTTCGTGGATGTCATACGGGATCATGACATGTGAATAGAAAGTGCAGCCAGCATCACTGACAATGTGGCCATTCTTGGGAAGACAGCAGTGGATGTTTTTGCCAAATCAGGAGGATCGGAAGATCTGCTTGTCATTTTGAGAGCCTGGTTGGATGTCGAAATCACAAATGATCATATTGGCATCGATGACAATTTGCATGTTCAGTGCGGGATAAAAGTATCTGCAGTAATAGCCCTCAAACTCATACAGCCGCTCAATTTCGATCAAAGAACCATCAATAGCAAGGTAGGCATTTGGAAATCCTGCATGCCAAAATATTCCAATTTTGCAGCTCTCCCAATCTTGTGCAGTTTGAGGCATTTGCGCGAAGATTGGTTTCAGCTGACTGTTGATGACAGCAACAACCTGGCAAATGTATCAACTGGCGGAACTCTTGCTCATCCCGGCAAATGAAGCTGACTCATCCAGTGTTCCAGGGTGGGCAAGATAGTGCAGAGTGACAGCCAGTCGTTCTTCAATCGCAAAGTGTGTGTTCCAGTGAATTCGTTCATGTACATATGGCCATTCTGTCTCAATAAGCTGCAGCAATGCCCGGAAGGTCCGTCGTTCACAGCGAAGCTTTTGCTTGTACCAGAGGGAGCTGTATTTGACATTGTTCTTCAGTGCCTGCCATTGGCCAATATGAGAGGATGGCTTATGCTTGCAATCAGTGCATATTGAATTTGTGTGAAAGAGTGATGTTTATTCTCCAATACATGCCTCCTTTTATGCTTAACTTTGAGTGCGGTAAATTTGTAATAAAGACAGTGTCATAAAAATGACACAAAATAACTCTTGCTAAACCACCCAATTCTCGAAGTCATGGACAGCCATACTTAGCCGGGGATTCCAACAGCACGTATTGCATAAATTTACGTACTTGAAACAGTCCTTCAGGTAAATTTCTTTTGCAAAATAGTTGTTACTTATGTTTGTCTATTTTTGGTCCAAAAAATCCAGCCGGCTGAACTTTTTCTTTGACCACACACAATACTCTCATTCAAAGAACACAACATTTTTCAGCAGAGAGTCTCACTTATATCCATCACACCACCCCTCACTATATTTCAGTGTAAATAAACAACCACACTGTTCAAAGTTGAGTTAATTTGTCACTTGCCGCAGTTGCAGCTTCAACAATTCAAAAATTTATCAGAGAATCTCCACAGAAAGAGGGTGTGGGCATGTGGGGGGTAAAATTGGTCCTCAGCTACTTTGTCTTGATTTGGACTGAATGGTCTGAAGGCAGTGAATTTGTTAGTGTCCAGAAGAGCAACCAAAGAAAAAAAAAGAAAAAAAAAAAAAAGAATGGGAAAATACCTCCATGCGCCGATTTTACATTCCTCCTCAAATGCAGCCACAACCATCCTGTTGTGCTGCTTCACGAGTGATTGTTCCTTGAATTTGACACTGGCAACCTCAAGCTGTTTGTGCTTTCATCTTTGTTCAGAAATTCTCGTGAAAAACGCGGAAGTTTCTGAACTTTCAGGACAAAACTGCCAGCAAATCACTACAGTTTCCATTCGTTCCAAGTTCTAAATAGTGTGGTTGTTTGAAGGCAGGGATGAACGCTTTTGCAATAAGCGTTCATCCTGCATAGTGAGGTATGTTTCAGGATAAAGGTTGGTGAATTCACTGGGTTGGCTGGGCCTACTGCTGCTCTGTGGGTTGTTTAGCGAGTGACGCACATCACCACTTGGCAAGGAAGGGGACAGTAGTGCGCAGACAGCTGTTTATGTAGACCCCAACAAATAAACTGATTGGCCAAAAATAAGTGGCAGAATGAACACAATTGTGACAAGTCAGCAATTGGCGGAGGAAGGCAACGGATATGTGGACACGGCTGCTGAGTTGTACGGGCGGACGAATGTTAGCAGCAGCGAAGCAGCGACACACGCACTGATTGGCGAGTACCTTGTGCACGGATGCTACACCGAGACTGCCCGTGCGTTCGGAGTTGCGGCGGGTGGCAAGCACCGAGACGGCGACGCGGCAACGAACAACGCGGTCGAGTCTTCGGAAACAGCGATGGAGATGGACATTGATGCGGACAACTCGGCAACAACTGGTCAAACTACAACGAAACCGCCCTTTGCATCTGCCGCCTCGCTCGTTGCAGCCCAGTCGCTTGCCGTACGAAAGAACCTCAACTCGCTCGTGCTTGCAGGCCGCATAGCTGACGCCGTCGCAGCTGCCGACGCCGCTTTTCCAGGAGCTCTCAAGGCTGCCTCAGCAGATAGTACAGCAGTCTGTTTTCTTTTGCACACCCAGCAGTTTATTGAGCTAGTCCGTGTCTCGAGTGTTGATGCGCTTCGCTTTGCCCAAGAAGGTTTATATTTGTCTTTGTTTTGCTTTGGTGGTGGCCTCTTTTTGTCTCGTTGCAGAATTTCAAAACTCCTTCTGCACTCAGAACTCGGTCAATACGGTGACTTGAATCCGAAGCATCACGATGCTCTCCGAGATATCGTCTCCCTCATTGCATATACCGATCCATACACATCCCCGCTCGCACATTATTTATCGCTGCAACGCCGCGAAGAAGTCGCCACCCATCTGAATGGTTTCTTATTGGGTATGCTTCGAAAGTATCTGCTACGTATTCCCTGACTTTGAATTTTTTTTTTCCCCTCGACAGCGCATCAAAACCTTTCGCCCGATACAGCGCTAGAACGCATCGTTCGGCAAGCAACCGTTTTGCGTGACTGCCTTAGCGAACCTGCAATTAAAGAAAAGAAGTCAGCTCCAAAGGTGACCCTCAGCACATATGTTTTTCTTATCGATGTCTGATCTCTTTGCGCAGGCGGTGCTGTATCCGAAATGGGATCTTGGCCTGTTTCTGGACGCGCAGTCTTCTTGAAAAAACATATCTGTACTCTTTATTCACTGTCAGAAAGAAATGAAAAAAAAATAAATTGAAATTCAAAACAAAAGTAGTCTCCATTCCATGAGAAGCAAACCGCTCCCCCCTCTTCAACGCGGAAGCACCGATCTCTTGCACAAAGGACAGATCTCCACCACATTCAACAACCACGCGTCCACACAAATTGGATGAAACTCATGCCCACACGGCAAGACACGTACCTTCTCAAACGTACCGTACTCATCCAAGCAAATGGTACATCGCGCATGCGAGAATCGCGTTTTTGTGCTTGCTGAAGTGTTTTGACCAACACTACTGCAGTTACCGCTGTATTCCATCAGCGGCAGCTTCTGCAGCACCCGTTTTACTGCCACTTGCATTCGGGACCTATCCTCGTAATTTTGCGGCACGCCCAATCCACAGCACATGCGGATCACGATCGGTAGCACCATGGGTGTCGCAAGTATAAAAAAAAACAGTAACGCCAAAGATGAAAGACCGACAATTGCCAAATTGCACAACTCAACGGCAACGCCCATTCGTTCTTTTTCTCGCATTGTTTGCTTGTATCCGTGAAACGAGTTTTTGGTTTGATATTGGCGTGGTGCGTTTGGTTGGCTAAAATTGGAACATGCATGCAACGAATCCGAGGCCATCGTGGGTAGCTTGTTCTGGTATATTCGCCCCCGTATCCCCTCTTGTTCATTTAAACCGTTATGTACTGGCATTGCGTTGTTCCAGCAAGCTGTCAACGCGCTGTTGACACTTGCATTGAAGCCTTCTGATTCATGCAGCGCATTCAAACTGATGGTGGAGCTGGTGTTTCCGGCACGAAACCTGAGATGGTACTGCATCGTGGGAAACGAAGCGCAAGCCATCAGGATACCTAGGCGGCTTTGCTCATTGAGCATTTGCTGGGTCTGAAAATTTCAACTGACTATATATTCCAAGCAAGACTCAAAACAATTTGTGCCGTTCAGCAGCACTGAAAACAGCATCACAAAATACAGAAATGAAAGGAGCAGATAACTAGAAACAGAAGAAAAACATGGGGTTTTTTAAAGAAGAGGAGAAAAAGGAATCGAATCAATGCTTTCTGTTCAGTGAGCGGAGCTTCTCCATAACCAGCTCCAGAGTGGCCTTTCTCTCTTGAATTTCCAAGTGCTTACGAACAGTTGGGTTTTCGTTCGCGAATTTGAGAATTTGCTGTCGATTCAAGTCGTAGTACAACTTGTTGTCAATCTCACGCGGCAACTGGAAGAAGAACTCATTCAAAAGTTCTACGTAAATGAACATCACTGCGGTATAAGTTAGCTTGTCCGCCAGAACTTCAAGGAGCGCCTCTGGGCAACAGCTCTTATTGGCTGAAACGCCACATTGCCTTGAGCGAAGGGCAGCGAGACGTCCTTGCAGCGTGGAAATGTGTTTCTGGAGCCTTAACGCTTCCCGAGCATTGAATAGAAGTTTCGCTTCTCTGTCGCTTTCGCTGACAGGCTCTGCCACAACTGGAGTTGGGAGCCCATTCACCTCGGCCTCCTTTTCTTGTTTCTTGATTTGGGTAATTGCGTTTCGAAGACGCCTTCTTCCAAAAGCTGATTTGATGGTTTTGAGCTCCTGTTCCGATGTTGACAGCGTAGTGTCCAGTAAAGTCACAGCACGCTTGACACCCTCTTGCCACTCTTGTTCAGTGCATTCAACTTCGAATTTGTATGGTTTGATGGTGTTTTCCACTTGATCCACTGTTTCAAGCCAAAAACATGTAAAAGAGAGATTTCAAATCAACAAAAAAAAAAAATAGCACGCCAAACCTGTGACATGGAATTTGGATCTCAGAATTTCGGTGCTAAAAGCAAGAATCTGCTCCCTTGCTTCTGGATGATGTGCAAACTGATCCGCCGAAAGCATCTGTTCCATATTCTGAACCAGCGTGTCAATCACTAGTTGCACACTGGATCTACCAACTCCGCTCTTGGTCAATGACGCAAACGTCAGGTCAAGACGCGTGGTCCAGATGGGATCTGAGCAAATCTTGGGGAGCTGGTTCACTCGTGGGTCGTTCCAGTACACCTCCTCGCAGATTTCACGAATTCGTTCCTCCAACATGGCACGGACTTGGTCCCGAACTTGCGGCTTTCCAAATTCTTTGGTGAATGCCTTAAAACGCGTCTTCAAGCTGTCCATGGCTTCTGCCACGTATGATTCCGGAGAGATTTTGCGGTCATTGTAGTGCACTTTGAATTGATATCGTGCATCGTCGAGTTCCTTTTCAACCGAGTTGACAATGCGGTACAACCCACGGCCCATATGTTCTTCCAAAACTTTCATGAGGCGATTTCTAAGTACGGGGGTTCCAACTGAAGCGTTTGCTTGTCTAAATTCTGGGTGGCTCTTGAAATAGTTATCTTCAGCACGAATGAGTGCTTGCCCTGGGGCATTACCGCTTCCACCAGCTTTACAGACGACACCAATGTAACCAAGTTGCAAGGGAAAGTCAGGATTGTTGAGCTTCGCGACAGCATCTGCAGGATCAACGAGATCCATCTTTGTCAAAACACCAATCGTACGGTGGCCGAGAGGATCAATTTTGCGACTAGCACGAAGAGCTTCTGAATTGGCAAGATCGACATCGGCCGCACAAACTGCAAGGATGATGTTTGGCTCCTTAATGTAGATTTCACAGAGGTCAGAAATTTTCTGCTTCAGAGTTGGAGGTTGATGACGACTGTGAATTTGAATATATCCTGGTAAATCGACAAGAGTCAAATCGGGGACGTTTGGAGAGTAAATTTTGAGTTCGATCGGCTTAGATGACACACATTCGGAATCGGGAACAGCTAATTGACATTTTAAGGTTTTTAGCGAAAGGCGACATTTTCTTCTGACGCTGTTAATTCTTACCCAAGTTCAGGTCAGTCAGGGTCTTCTGAATTTTTTTGAAGTCTGAGATTTTTCCCAGGCCGAGCTGGGGAAACTCGCCGTACTCTTCTTTCGAATTTTCAGAGTGAATCAGTGTAAGTTCAATCGGCCTTCTGGTCACCATGTTGCTTCCTCTAGTTTTTACGTTTCAGAATTGCAATCACAGGGAGTTGTATGAAAATGACCCACTTTGGGAGGAATTCATGGCCAACAATTGCCTCCAGAACGGAACTCTTTCCGGAACTCTGGGATCCAATCACGACAATACTAGGGAGCTGCAGATTCGCGTTGTTATTGACCGTCTTGAGTAAATTGCGCACCTCAATCAACTTCTTGGTGAGGATCATCAAATCCTGATCAGGGGGAGACATTGATGAGCCTGAGGGGCCTCCTGACCCCGAGCTGCCACCCGATACCGAAGATGCCTTGTTAAGGACGGGTCCAGGTGGTGGAGCCGTGGCCATTGCCTGAAAGTTTTTGACACCATCGTCCATCCCCGCTGGAGCGACAGCCGCCTCCTTGAAACCGGGCAGTTGCGACACATCCACAGTAGGGAGAGAAACGTTGCTTAAATCCGGAACTTTGATCTTGCTCATGTCAATCGATGACATCCAATCTTTCGCCTGTGACAGGGAGTCTCGCACCCAGTCTGGGACCGTCTCCTTTGTGATTTCTTCACAAGTCAATGAAAGAAGGGTCCGTTAGATAAGCAAACGGAAGCGTGTGGCCATAAGAAGAATATGCAACGGTTTGCCCACCATCCACCCTGTATGCCGTGTATCCTGCTGCACCAGCCCCGATCCCGGCCAGTCCGAGTCCCCAGCGCACCACGGCCAGACCAGCACGAGGGACAAACAGGAAACCGCGTTTCTGCGAGTGGTGGTGCGGGGTTGCCGTAGCCCGTGTCCATCCGCCCCTTGGAAAGTAGCGAGGGATCATTCACTTATTTTTACTTGCTTCTTTTTTACACTTGGTAAATAATATTGGGTTCGTGAACAATATTCGAGCAAATTTAAGACTAATTCAGAATTCGTGGCAAAGAAATGACATCTGTGCAGAAGGAGAAGACGGCGCAGTTCATGTCCTTCACCGGATCCGAGTACGTTAAATACCTCCGTATTCATTGCAGTGCTGTCCTGACACCTTTGCCCTTGTCCATCCCCAGCGAGAAGGCAGCGACGACTTTCCTCAAGGCTGCGGGTGAGTCCGTTGTCCAACCGTCTCTTTGCTAATGTGTTGTTCTGACGGTCTCGCATTTTCTAGGTTGGAAGTTGGACCAGGCGTGCGATGCGTTCTTCCAACAGCAGTCCGCCACCCCGACGTTTGCACCCACAACCTCAACGCCACGCAAGCGCGTGGATCAGGCAAAGCTCAGCAAACTGTTCGAGTCATACAAAGGTGCCTTGCTGGAAGGAAATATTCATTCGAAATGCGATCCTCATAATCTCTCGCTTTTTATTCGGCGCAGACGCGGACGAGAATTTCATTGGATTGGAGGGAACTGAAGTATATTTGCCTGTGTTGCTGATTTTCATTTTCATGGTGAATGCACGGAACTTAATCATGTACATACAGCGACTTTGTCAAGATTTGGAGGTGGACCCAATGGACATCGTGACCCTCATTCTTGCCTTCCATTTAAAATGCGAAAGAATGTGCGAGTTCAAGCTTGCCGGCTGGTTGGAGGGATGGTCAAACTTGCAGTTAAGTGTTTCACACCTCTTGATCAATTCGAAAATGCAGTCTGACTGTGGGAAAGAAAAGATGCGAAACTCTGGAGGATATGAAAAAATCAATCCCCGTCATCAGAGGCGATCTCGACGATGCAATCAAATTCAAGGACATTTACCTCTTCACATTTAATTTTGCGCGGCAGGAGAATCAGAAGGGACTTGGTGAGATATTTTTGGTTGTCCATCATTTCCGCCATTTGAGTAATAATACCGAATTCGCCGCTGACTATCAACTTACTGTTTTAACTCACATAATCCAACTGCTTCAAATTTTGTGCGTGCCTGAAGCCTTGGAGACTGCAACTGCATTCTGGCAGCTTCTACTTGCAGGTAGATATGAGCACATCGACCTCTGGCTGGAATTCTTGGAAGACCACAAAAACTCCATCTCAAAAGACACATGGGTCCAGGTGCGTTTGTCTTCTTGCTACCGATCCTTCTAATTTTTGATGAACTTCGGGTGTGCGATCGATAAACAGTTCCACGACTTCACCAAGAAATACCCGTCAACTTTTGAAGGATACGAAGAGGATGGCGCGTGGCCGCTTTTGATTGATGAGTTTGTTGAGTTTGCGCAGGAGAAGTTGGAGTAAAGCATCCTCGTTGATAAAGAGGAGTCAAGTTGATAAACTATATTCATGAGTCACCAAACGATTTATTCGGGTGTCAATAACGGTAACTCCAAATATTCGCTGGTATTAAGTTTCGAGGAGGCAATGAGTTTACTGGAGCTTCTTGAACAGCTCGGGAGCGGCCTAAAAGAAGACACACGGTCAGGAAGAATTGCTGAATTGGAAAGAATAGCACATACGCAGTGATCGACGCACGCCTGCAGATGGTTGCGAGGAATAGAGACAGGCCGATGAGTAATGTACAGAGCATTCAAACAAGCTGATCCTCACCATCAGTTTCAGGAACTCCTCGACACAGTTCTCCTCTTCGCCGGCCTCAACCTTCTCTCCGCAGTGGTTCAGTTTCTCCTGGAAGTTCTGGCAGTGGTGTTCGACGCAAGCTGGTTTAAAGCGAGTCAGCCACTTCTGAAGCCACCAGGACGGGCATCGCCACAAAGCGGCCCACATCGCTCCAGCACACCCGCATAAGCACTCGCTTACCCTCTTCGAGTTTCTCTTTCGGGTCCTCCATTTCGTTCTGTAAACTGATTTTGTGTCAAAGAAAAAGCGCAAAATCTGGCACCAGAAATCGCGAAAGTTAAAAAATAACGGGGACAAGTTTGTGAACAAGACTTTTTTGATATGGATATGGCCAGTGCGAGCGTATCCAGCGAGGCTGTCCAGAACCAGCACCAGCAGCACCAGCCAACCATGCTCCACCAGCAGTCTGTGTGTAAGCTGGTACGCGGGGTGGCCCTTCTATCCCGTATCTCGTCCCGTGCTCAAGTGCTCACCTGCTTGCTTTCAGTACGTCGGTAATCTGGACGGCAGGGTCGATGAAAACATGCTGCAGCAGTTTTTTAACGTCGACTCGGCGGTGGATTTGATTGAGTCCATCAAGATTATTGTGAGTCCATCTCAATTCTCCGTCTTCACCATCGTCTATCTGCAAACTGCTCCCTCTGTACCCTGGTATATGATCCATTAAGCGTATTCATGCCCGCCGCAATCATTCATGTTCAAGTTCGCGATTGTTTCCACATCTTCAGAACTTTTGTTTTTCCCCCATCCAACTTTTGTGCCCTCGGCGAAATGACTTTCGACCTTTGCCAGCCCATGGCGCGTCATAATTCAGCCATACTTATTGACGTTTTTTGTTCGCCTCAAATTCAGCCTCAACCTGGTGGAATCAATTATGGGTTTGTGGAATACCGAGACGCTCAAGATGCTGAAAACGCCATCCAATCTCTCAACGGCAAACGACTTCTCAATTTTGTGCGTCCTCTTCAAGAGCAAAAAGAATCACTTGGCAGATTTTCTTACATTTTATTTCACATGCTCGGTCGTCTTTGCAGGATATCCGAGTCAACTGGGCGTTTGCTGGGTCCTCATCCAAAGAAGACCTGTCCTCCCACTTTCACGTCTTTGTTGGAGATCTTGGCTCTGAAATAACAGATCAGCTGCTTGCGAAAGCGTTTGCAACTTTCGGATCGCTATCGTTCGTATTCACCGGAAATTATCCATTTACAGCTTTTCTTCATCCTTTTCATATCCTTTTCTCTCATTACAATTCGTGAATGGTTCCTAAACACTATCATAACTCTTCTTCCACCAACCAGTGATGCCCGCGTCATGTGGGATCCAATGTCAGGAAAATCAAGGGGTTATGGTTTCGTTGCATTCAAAGAAAAAGCGGTGCGTTATCAACGCTATTCAAATGAAAGTGCCTGTCATTCGCTTCCTTATCCTGATATCGTCTGTTTTTTCAATCAGGATGCGGAACGAGCGATTGCTTCAATGAACAATGAATGGCTGGGCAGCAGAACTGTTCGTGTCAATTGGGCGAACCTAAAAACATCTGGTTCGCGGCTGGACCAAAATAACTTTCTTAGATCAGGTTAATTCATCCTATTCTTTTTTTTATGTTCATGCTCCTGATTACTGACTCACTTCTGTGTTTTGCAGGACAAAAAGATGCTGTTAATATTGAAACGATTCTCGCGCAGTCTCATATTTATAATACGACCGTGTACATTGGAAACATTACTCCCCATACAACACGTCAGCTTTCTAAAAGCCTTTTCTCATCAACTCTTTTGCTAAAACATGTCTCTCCGATAATTCAGAAATTGATATTGCGCCACTGTTCTCTCAATTTGGTTACATTAGAGAACTACGCCTGCAAGCCGATAAAGGCTTCGGTTTTATTAAGTGCGCTTCGAAATTGGCCTTCCTTTTTTTTTTTTGTTCCTCATTTTGATTTACACTCCGAAAAGGCTCGACTCACACGATGGCGCCGCTATGGCTATTTACACTCTAAATGGGTACATGTTGCATGGCCGCCAGCTCAAGGTAAACTTGTTCCGGTTACTGTATGTTTTTTCGATAACACTTTCAACAAGTGCTCATGGGGAAAAGAGCGAATGATGCATGATGTGAACAATTTCCATCCCATGGGAATGCCGGGATACGGCTACCCACAGCCCATGACTTGGTTCTTCCCAAACGCTGAGGGAGGACCTATGGTGATGCCCATACCGCCAAACGGCGTGGCACCCGGATTCGAACAGTACCCAATTGGTCCCGGTGTTGCACCTCAGGCCGCACAAAACCTCAACGGCGGTGCTGGTGGAAATTTGGCCGGTGGGAACGTTGTTGTCACGGCTGCTGCTGGAGTCGCACCAATGGATCACCCACAGCAGCAACCATTTTGGGATCCCAACCAGCACCAGCTTCAGATGTCGAATGGATACTACTGAACCTTTTATGTAAAGCCATTTTTTTTATTCCTTGACTTTGGGAGGGGGTATTTTTGGATTAGATAAGAGGGAGTCATCTCCACAGAGAGTCATTAAAGCAAAGGATTTGGACGCGTCGGTTGTTTTTCTTAAGTTTATTTCCATCATTTTTTTAACTTTTCAACAAACAGCGGAGGATATCTGATCTACATTGGCAATGAAGAATTTCAGGATGCTTTTCCAGGCACGAGAAAATGGTGACACTTACAATGAAAGGATCCCTTTGCATACATCGTCCTCCAACACAATAAATCGATGCACTGTCATTCTTCGAATGGTATCCATAATGTTTCCCATAGTTTCATCCACAGCACATGTATGAATTCCCGCGAATTCCTAAGCATTTTCTGCATCAAAACAAACAAAAGAAGAAAAAGTTGACAATTTCAGAAAAGATTACCGTTGATCTCCCTGCAAGCGCTTGACTTAATGGAATGCTCAAGTCCGTTGAACTGCCTTCTTTCGTCAGCAGCAGCACGTCATACTTTTCATAAATATCAATGAATAGCCCTTGAAGAGACAAACACAGAAAGAAAAGTCCCAAAAAAAGTGTCAGAAAGCCATATTTGTCCTTCACTGATTTGGTTTTGATAAATCCGAAAAACACACACCCTTTTCGTCTTGAATCGGAACAGCAGATATCTTATCCTTCACAAACATATTCAGCACGGTAATAAGAGGAGTGTCTGCAGTCGCTGTTTTCAGATTCGTGTACGTTCCAAGTCCTAATTCACGCAATGTTTTTCGAGCAACAGGGATGTCTTGATACTGAATGTTTTTTTTTCATGAGGTGAGTTGAGAAACGGTAGGAAGATTGCGACGGGAAAGAGACGAAAAAAATAAAAGGCAAACATTTTCTGCAATATGTCTGAGAATTTTGAACTCTGTAACAACGGATACAATGACTTCCGCGTTTTGAGAGTCGTCCACTAATGGGAGACGATAAAGCCGATTATCCACCAAGATGCGACTTGCTGGGAGAGGAAACGAAAAGTCGATTCGATAATCCAGAAGAAATTCGCGTGAGATTGGGGGTGAGTTGTGAGCATGAATTCGGTGTGCCAGTCGATGTCGATTTTTTTTTTTTTACCTTCGAATAAAGACTTCATTGGGTGCAGAGAGACAATGGGTGCACCGACGCCGCTCTTGAATTGCAGGGCTTTCATGCACGTCACAGTTTAGTGTAACTTATGCAGGTAACAAGTCGGCAAGCTCACATTTCAGGTTTTTGATTGACAGGTTTTCCATATCCAACATGGCCGCTTCCAGCGATGACTGATAGTAGTAGTGTCTGTCGATGATGAAAGCACAGCGCCCCGCTTGAAGTGAGCTTGCGCAAAGGAGAAAGATGGAGAATAAACCGTATTTACAGAAGGAGATTGATGAAATCCGTGACTAAATTTCCACACAAGAAAGCGTCGATTAACACCAAGATTCAAAAATAGACTCCGTGATCGTAGAGCAGAAAAGAGGAGCCCGAGCAGATGGCCGTTTTTTTCAGAAAGGGTACGCACCAGTGAACATTCCTGCAAACTGCTGAGTTACCGCGTCCCAGAGAGGCGCTGACTGCACACCTGTCGATTCAAGTCTCGGGTGAGATTACCGATAAGCGTGGCTGATCCGAGAGCGCAATTCGCGGTTCAGGGGTCCCCCACAAGAGGCACCCGCCCCCCACCTTTGCTGAAGCTCTCAAAAGAAAAGGTTCGAACAAAACGCACCGTGCTGAACAAGCGCTGTCAGAGCATGCCTCACTTTCATTCTCGTTTCAAACACAACAAGTTTCGACGATACTGTTTTTTTTTTTTGCGCCACAGTGTTTGTTGGCATGTTTTGTTGAACGTAAGTCATCCTGTCGTATTCGCTTCCGGCGCTGCCCGGCCGGGACCCCATCGGCACGAAGCTGCTTATCGGTGGACGTACCTGGAAGCATCGAGTAGCATGTCGTCTCTCGAAGCCGGTCACTCACGGAGATGCTCGTCATATTTTTTTATATCTTTCCGCGCGATAATAAACTTTATTTTTTATGACCAAACCTCCTCACACAAGCAGCGACACATCATCTACAAATGAAAAAAAAGCTTTAAAAGGGTAACGATCAGTATTACTTCCATCAACATACCACCGAAAGGCTTGTTCACGGACTTGATGATGACATCGTTGCAGAGTGGGCATTCTCCTGACAGTTCCTTCTCCAGCTCCTCCTGAATGCGCATATCAGTATTTCGGGAAGAAACGAAAAACGCAAGAAAATCAAGGTTATTGTGGTAACACCTTCAGTCCAGTCAAGTTAGCGTCGTTGACTTTTCCTCCAAATCGTCGGCCGGAATTTTTATCCAATCCTTGTCTCAATTGAATGATTTTGTTCTTACGCGCCAAACTAGCGCTTTCCAACAGCTGCAGGAATTAAACATCAGTTAAATACCAGGATCCGAAGCCAGCGTAACGAGGTGGGTTTTTACCATATTTGTTATGCAGTCCGCATGAAAAACGTGTTTGCAAGGGAACACCAGAAACTGTCGCGTGAGCAAAGATAGCATGCAATAAGAACACTGTTCAGTCACATGAATCACAATGCTTCTGTTTTTCAAGTTGTGGATGTCAGTGCGAATATTTTCTGCACTTCTGGTGGCCTCATCCATTTCCTCTTTGAGTTGCTCAATGTGCTCATTATACTCATCCAATGCTTGGCATAGATCCGTTTTGAAATCATCAATCAGCGCAAAGTCTGGAAAGAAAGGCAAGATGTCTTCAATCCGCAATAAATCGCATTGCTTCAAGAAGGTGATGGCTCTGAGGAAAACAAGGTGTAAGGATGAGAATAAAGACAATTCTGCGAAACATTGCAAAAAAGACGCAACTGCTTAATATCTTTCCGATCATCCACGACATAGCGCGCGATTCTCAGCCAAAGCTTTTTTCGGAGGATATCGTCTTCGACTGGTTTATCAGCGTTGATTTGGGCCAGCTCAATGTCATGATGCTTCGTCACGGAAAATGATGTCAGCTCATACTTCGGTTTCGAAAGTAAAGGAAAAATGCGCAAGCCGTACCTTTAACGCCAGGTCAACTGCTTGTTCGTAGAGACCGAGTTTGGAATAAATAAAAATGCTCGATTGAACGAGACCCTCTTTCATACACAATCGCAACGCATATTGGATGTCATAAAGCGGCGTATCATCCTACTCGCGAAAAAAATGAATAGGTTAATAAGCGACATCTGTTCATCATTTATGCCTCCTTACCTGAGCACCCAAAAATGACATCAGTCCGAGCTCCTTATCGAGGTGCGCATGCGAAATATGCAGCGACAGCAGGTAATTGTAGATGGACGAATCTGCGCTGGCCATTCGTTGCGTCACATGATTCAGATAACGTATTGCCTGATTCTGAAATTTGAAAGACGATCGGTGGGTTAACTTCAATGGCAGGAGCGCACAAAATAATGCATATTACGCTGCCATCCAACTCTTTTGACGCTATCGACTCATACTTCAGCAAGGAAGGAAGCAAGCGCTTTGGATCCAGCCCAGGTCGTTGTATCCATGAATTAACCAGCTCGACGGGAATCGCTTCAATCAGGACTGGCGAAAATTTGTAGAAATGCTCGTTGGTTGTCTAAATCGTCGCAATATTTAGCTTCTTCTGTGGCCAACACCCACAAAACTTGGGTCACCAACCTGGCGGTTCAAAATGTACAGAGCTTTCATCCATTCTTTCTCGTATATCCAATGCTGAATAATTCGCTCATAATCTCCAATCGCATCCGCGAAGAAGAGCATTTCTTGTGACCGACCGTGGCTGACAAAGAGCGAGAATGCACCTTCCGCATCAATTGCATCCTATTAGAGTTCGAAAAAACAGTTTAAAAATTTGCGAGGTGCTCGTTCGCTCAAAGGCACACAAAGGAACCTTTCGCATTGTCAGAAATTGCTGCAGTTCGTCTCGGAGACTTTCGAATTCCCGTCGACTGGCTGCCGTGTGATCAGATGTTGCTTTCGTGTACAGCGATCCGTTGCTTCCCGAAAGCTTAGATTCTGACAAATCCAATTCATGCACATACAGTTCCAGCAACCTGCCAAACAATAAAATCTGTTGATTCTTCTACGATAGTTTGTCTCCATATGAACGAGATAAGTCACATACCACATGCATAAAATTGTAACTTGAGTAGGCTCCTGGGGATGCGCGCAAAAAGTCGGATTTAGCCAAGATTTGGAGGAGAGCATCACGGTTGCGTCTCACATTCGATTTTGTGTTTTCCAATTTCTTCAGCAGAAACTGCTTCAAGGCAGCGTTTTCGTCCAAATTGATGAAGCGAAGTGCCACTTCTTCAAAGGAAAGGGACTGAGACAGCGCGAAGTACGTGGCAGCAAGCCTGAACCGTTTCTCCGAAAAATAATGTTCCGCTTGGGACGTGATGACCCGATCCCGTTGTAAATCCGTTTTCGCAAACGTCAGTGCAGTTTCAAAGTTTTTGCGCGACAGATATATTTTCCAGACATCGCGATCTTCGTCCGAGACAATAATTTCGTGCACGGCAGTATTGGTACAAATCCAGTACGTTTCTTTCGTTTCATCTACCACCTACGCAATTTGGAATGAATAATTGGAATGAGCGCGAGGAAAGATCGCAAGCGCACAGATGAAACAAACCAGGGCCTGAACTTCCTCATTTGAGTCCTTCGCATTCCAAACAAAAAGGCGCGTCAGATAAACACTACCATCATTATGTCACCGACAAATTTAGGCTCACCAACGCGATTGCTTCATCGAAAACCAGCTCATTTGTCAAGTACGAAATCGCTTTGACGCGATTACTGTACAAGATAATGTAGTGAAATTCAGTCAAAGCGATTGAAATTGGGGCGATAGTTTCTGATCCAAGCAGGCTGTGATTAAAATGGCTGTGAGTATTTGAAGGAGCGCAAGACCTGGCAACTCACGGATGCAATTCGGCGTTTGTGATTATTGAATCCGATTGAGGCGATGTCGTATTTAGCTCTCCAGCATAGATTCCCGGGACTGCACGTATCATGTTAAAAGTACTCAGCCATTCTGACAAGAGAAATTTGGAGACCTGTCAACCACGCGAACTTTTTGTGTGCAAGCGTGCCCCCATCGTCTTGCAGTAATGACCACACCTGTAATCCCAGACTGTTTGCTGTCGGCAGCTCCTGATAATCTTGAGTACAGGTTAATAATGTTAAGTTTCAACGGCTATTTAAAGACTCACTCGATTCAATGTCCGCCGTACTGAACAGGTGCCCAAAGCCTCCCGCTTCAGCACTTTCAAATGCAGTCCCAATAAATTGATATAATCGATTCGGAGTATTGACAATAACAGCGTATTTGTTCGTCGAGGCTTGAAATTTGGCTTTTCGAATCCCACACACGGGCAGGTCGTCGGGCATAGTGAATATCTAAAAGCACAATTCCAGTTCAGCTTTGTCTCCTCAGACGAAAAATTCGACAATTTATGAACCTGTTGAAAGTATCGTTCCTCCTTTTTGAAATATTCGTCCGTCGATTGCAGCTCTGCTTCAAAGATGTGTCCTTGCTTCGAACCAATAAGCATTAATCCAGTCGATACGTCCACTTGATTGCGCGGTGGTGAACCCCAAGCAATGCATTCGATGATGATCCCCTATGGAGCCGATTTAGATTATGGGAATGAGAGCTTCAGACGCGCTTTTGAAACCTTGAACTTTGGCAGGTTTTTGAGTCGTTTGGAGCCGCGATGCAGATAGTAGTTATCGCCGAGTTGAGTCGAAAGAATCAAATGCCGGGCAAATGGATCCATGAATACTGATCGCACAGAGTCGTTCTTGATGCGCAAAGGGACTTCGATTTCTGCAACATGAATTCGATAAATCCGATTGGACCGTGCTTCATGGCTTGCCCTCGACATGGGCTGCTTAATCCAGCGTTACCTTCGATAGACTGCGTCTGGCCCAGATCGATCCAGAAGAGAATGTTGTTCGACTGGTTTGACGACGCATTCACGCGCAGAGCCACAGCCATCATGTTATTGGCCACCGCCATGGCAATGAGTGTGCCTGGGAACGAGAACTGGACTCTATCTAACGAAAAGACACCCCCCGTGTTTCCGTTGTCGCCGAATGCAGGATACTGCTGCTTGGATGTGTTTGAAGGCTACTTTAAATTGCAACGCAGCAGTAATTAACGCTTACAAGTGCCTGCAGTGTCGCTTCGGTTTTGCCACGGACTCCGTTCGCATTGCTGCTTTGTCCTCCAAAGTCTTCGAATAAATCCATCAAAGTTTAAATATTTTTGTGCCATCACTTGACTGATTCATGATCCATCGCTCGACTCTCCAATATTTCAGTTATCCTCAACAGCCCCTTTCATTCCCTCTCTCTCATTTCAGGAATTGCCTCTGTCCTCACGTCAAAAAACACCCGGAAATTAGGCTGCCAGAACACTGATATTATTCCGCTTGAACTTGTGGAATTGTAGCGCGAATGGAGCAGGCATACCACACGAAGTTATGAAGGTCTACCATAGAACAACGGTGAGTGCGCTGTTTGAGCACGAGGCAATTCTCGGATGCTGAGTTGCATCGCTGTTCGGACTGTCCGATATCTCGTCGCCTCTTTGTCCGGACAGCAAACAAGAAAGCGTTGAAATGCGCGGTAAAAGTCACGAGAATGCGCCGAGTTGGTTTATTAATCTCCATGTTAGATGCTTTTCTTTTTTTCTTTCAACCAAACTCAACTCAACGACCAATGTCTCCGTCAGACCTCAAGCGCAAGGGCGAAACCGAAGCTGCCCCAGCCCTGCCTCTGCCGGCACCTGCAAAGCCAGCACCGTCGGGTCCAACGCGTGTCGTGCTTGCGAGCGAGGTCGCCGCTGCGTTCATGTGCGACTTGCTCTCGTGATCATGTCCCCTCACCCCTGCTGAACCTTTCTTTCTACCTTCTATTGTATAGCAATGATCTCAAGAAGGCTGTCAGTGAAAAGAAGACGGCACCGCTTTTGGTTGGCTTCCTCGCGAACAATGATCCAGCTGGTAAGACAAATAAGAACAGCTTATGAACGCCTCTTAACAATTTGTCTCAACTATAGCCAAGAAGTACGCAGAATGGACTGGCAAAACGTGTCAAGATGCTGGGTTTCGATTTGAGCTTCGCGAGTGCGAGAAGCAGGAACTCGAGGATAAACTTTTCGAAGCCAACAAGGATGCGAAAGTGAACGGAATCATGATCTATTATCCAGTGTTTGGTGGAACTCAGGTTTGACATCAGCACAAACTTGTTTTCACTTTTTGATTTTCGTGTGGAAGGACATCACTAACAGCCGCATTGTTTTCCGAAATCAGGACTCTTACTTGCAAAATAGTGTTAGCATCCAAAAAGATGTGGAGGTACTTCGCAATATGAAGCTCGAAATCCAAATTACTTTGAAACTGACTCTCCATTACTCAGGGTCTGTGCCACACGTACCGATACAACATGTATCACAATGTTCGTTTCCTTGACGAAAGCTCCAAATTTAAATGCATTATCCCTTGCACACCCCTCGCCGTCATCAAGATTTTGGAACATATTGGCGTCTACAACAAAATTATGCATGAAGGAAACCGTCTGTACGGACAAACCATCACAGTTGTTAATCGCAGTGAAGTCGTCGGTCGTCCTCTCGCGGCGCTTCTTGCCAACGACGGTGCGAAAGTCTACAGTGCAGATGAGTTTGGGATGGTCGAGTTCCATCGCGGAAGCGGTATTCAGCTCAAAAAGCATGAAGTGTTTGAGACGAAAACTACTCTCGAGGAAGCGTTGAAAGCATCAGACGTTGTCATCACGGGTGTGCCCAGCGACAAGTACAAGGTGGACACCACGCTGCTGAAGGATGGAGTTGTCGCCGTGAACTTTTCAACGTCAAAAAACTTTAAGGATGACATTCGACAAAAGGCGGCAATTTTCGTGCCTTCCGTTGGAAAGGTTACTGTCGCAATGCTTCTGCGAAATCTGGTGCGTCTGGACGAGTACCAGGAAGCGAAAGTGGTTTGATGCATAAAATAAATCCGTTTCTCTGTTGTTGGCGATTTTGCAAGGCAGCGTGAAGCTGAGTCTGCGGCAGAGTCAGAATGCATCACGGACCGCGTTTTTGCACGGCGGCTTGCCAACGCGCTCATGTCTGGCGAAACGGAACGAGAGCCAACGAAATTGTTTGGGTTAGAATCCCAAAATAATTCATTTGCCTTTCATTCACTTCCAACATGAGTCGCAGCAAAGGAGGCACCAGCAACCTTGCACTGGACGACTCTCCCGGAGACAGGTCCAAAAAGAACGGCATCAGATCATCCATCGACCTAGAACTGCAACTTGGGTTTGAACAGAATCCGAAAGACAAGCCTTCATCTGACTTTCGCGACGCAGACAAATGGTTCACGCAAGCTCGCGAAACTGCCGAGAATGAAACGGCAGCAGAGATTGCGAAACCGGACCGGGCGTCCGTGCGGTCGAGTTTCGCTCGCTTTGCTAGTGGGTTTGGTCTCGGGGGAAACTCAAGAATCCTCACTGACGCTGAATCGAGAATGTCGATACCTCCCCATCATCTTGCGCATGAATCGAACGTATACAGAGAAAGCAGGCTTTCAGATACGCATCATGTACCATTACCATCAGCTACTTCTCCGCACAGACGGCCGTTGGGACCTCGTTTTGAAGGGGTGACAACTTCACGATCATCAAAATCACTGGATAGCGACCCAATTCACATGTTAGCGACACCAATTTGGTAAACTCTTGCTATCTATTGGGCGCCCAACACAACAGTTTGCTAAAGTATAATTGTAGGTTCTTCCAACTCCGAATTTGGATTTGCATTGCAGTCATGCTGGGTTCCTTAAGCGCTTCAGGCGTAATGGCAACGCTTACAAGTTCTCCAGTATCACCTTCAAGAGCATCTACCCAATTTTTCATCTTCACGGGATCCCTTTCTGTTCTAGTCGCGTTTGCCGAGGTGGTGTTCTTCCTGATTTTGGGAGACAAAATGCTGTACCACTACGATGCACCGTTCCTCCTACTCATGTCAAACAACTCGACTCCTACGAGTAGAGTTCTATCAAAACGCGCGTTGCTCTTGCCTTTTGGAAACCTGGCAGTTCACGGGTGCTTGCTCTTGTTTTGGTTAGCCACGCTTGCAGATATTGGATCCAAGATTGGCTCATGCAGATCAGCCGCGTTAACTTTGAGAGTATCTACGGCGACATGCACTGGTTTCGAAGCAGTGGTCGGACTTGGCGTGGCTGTGATGGTTGCTGAAGTGTTTTCCTCTGGAATGAAGGGGTGGGAAGTGTTTTCCAACTGGAATTCAATCAGAAAAGCCATGGTGCAATAGTTCATTTCTTCATCGTTTCTTTTTTCTTGTAGTTTTCATGTTTTTGTTTTGATTGCATTTCCGTCGGATCCGTAACAATAATGATTTATTTTTTTACGTGAGTGTTTGTTTTGACGAGTTTGTTGAAGGAGAAGTCTGCGCCGCCAACTTATCGATAGACGCGCCTGAATTCATCCACCCAAAAAACCCAGACGTTGTTTCCGACAACCGGTGCGCCTTTTTCTTTTTCGCCGCCTCTTCCTTTTTGGCAGTGACACTCCCCGGAACAGCAGCATTGCTACCGTTTGGAAGAAGACATCCAAGTGACGATACGACCCCCGGATTTGTGGAATAAATGTTGACATTGCTTTTTTCAAGCACAGTTTGAGGAAGATGTTGAGACTGTGAAAGAGTGATGGAATCGCGCCGATGTATGAGCAAGCTTCGCCGCCTGCCTCCTTGCGCAACGCTTGCCGTCAAGGCAATACAGTTTGTGTCAGACTTTCCAAGACTGCTTCGGATTGTATTCGGTGCATTTACCGTTGGTTGATTGATTGTGTCTGAAGAAGTGGAAGCAGACAAGCCAAAACGACGCCCCTTCAGAGGAGAGGACAGAGATCCCAGGCTCCCAAACTGCGAGGTTGCTTCTGATTTCTGGTTGAAGGCTGCTATTAGTCTGGCCGCTGTTCCGCGTAGTGGTTTTGGGCTTTGAGGTGGTACTTCTTGGTCATTTTCAAGTTGCGGTCGGGATTGTTGGAGTGCTGATGGCGCTTCAAGTTTTAAATTCGAACTGTCTCTTTGAAAAACGATAGCAGAGTCTATCGGCCTCGGGGTCTCCATCGCTATTGATGGAGCTTCATCTGGGGGATCTGACTGTTCCGCTTTCGCATCTTGCGTGGATGCGCTTTGAAAGACTTCAGTAGGCGCAAGTTCCAACGACTGATTATCCAGATCGATAAGTGGGGTCTCATTTCGAACACTGCCATCAGATGTGGGTATTAAGTTGTCTCCACACGGAATCCCAGTTTCATGGACCTGAACCCCGCCATCTTGCAATGACTTTTCAGTTATTTTGATCTCAATTTCCTTGGATGAGTTCTGACACCGTCGTCGATATTCTGAAATGAATCTCAAGTGTCAGGACACCACACAAAATACATTTTTCCGCTTGCTTTCTCACCTTCAAAGTAACTTTTTATCAGATCCTGCCTCTCTTCATGCGCAATCATTTCGGGTGTATCCCCGTCCCCATTTCGCGCGTCCACATCGATCGGACCATCAATCGGCCAAAACATATCCTCATCGTCTCCAATTTGCCATTCCGTGTCACAATCCTGTTTTTCACCATACTCATCAATCCATCCACAAGACCTTAAAAGCAGTCGAATAACGTCCAAATGTCCTTCCGCGCAAGCACTATGAAGAGGTGTCCATCCCTCTCGATCCCGCGCATTTACATACACATCTGGTCTTTGCAGAAGGAGACGAGCGATTTCAACGTGTCCATACGCGCTTGCCAGGTGTAATAGTGACAGACTTTGTTGCGGAGATTGAATAGAGTTGATGCTTTGCAGCGGTGGTGGTTGGGTTTGAGAAGAAATGGGATGATGTTTTGATTCCCCGCATAAATAGAATTGAACAGTTTGTAACGGGCTTGGTTGGGCATCGCTACCATATTGGCATACATCTAAAAGAATCGTTTCTGGACTGAAGCGGACTCTTTTCCCAGCAGATGGAGAGCCACATGTTGATGCTAATGAAGAGGACGAGGGAAGTTTTGAGCTCAATATTCCTTTGGAAAATGAGCCTTGTATTGTGTTTGCTCCGTCCATGGATTTGGTTTTTGAGTGTCGAATCGGAGACGGGGAGAAGCTTTTTTGAGTAAGGACAAGGTCCATGTCGAAGGCTGCCAGTTGGTTTGAAACACGCGCTTCACGAGAAAAAAGTAAATTCGGTGGTGGCGGTGGGTCAAATGGAGGTGCTTTGGTTGAACACCTGTCAACCATGATTGGGATCGGTTGGTGGAACAATTGGTTACTCTCTTTTGCAGACTCGGAATCTTGCGTCCAAAATGTTGGACTTGCAGATTTCGGGGCTGTCGTTACCAAAATCAAGTATGCTCAGCGGTTCGGTAGATCATGAAAATAAGGGTTCGAAAAACTTGCCTTCATCGACAGTACTGAAAACAATTCGCGTTTCGTCCGTATCTGCGCAGTCCACAGGCTTATACAATCGCCCATTCTTTTTGTTTGGATTTGCTCCGAGTTCAAGCAGCCGCTTCACGAGCTCGCTCATTCCCAGAAACGACGCAAGGTGAAGAACTGTGTTTCCATCTCCCCAAACGCGACCCATAAATTCACATAGCACTTTTCTTGCGCCAATTTCCTCGGTCGAGGAAGAAACGAAATCCAGAATATCGAGTGCTGAATCTTCATCGCCGAGTATACACGCGATTTGGATTGCGTTCAAGTGCTCTAAACTGCGACAAAGATATTTCTTTGAGTTTTGGAAAAGGCATCTCTCTCTTTCGCCCCATTTCACCTTGGCCCAAGGAGTTCCATTGCATCGGGCAAAACTTCGGCATCGTGGGAGTAGAACCCGTCCGTGTTTGGGTACGTTGTGGTGAGGAGTAACTGCAGAACGGCATCGAGCGAGTCTGAGTCAGAATTCAAAGAGTAATTTGAATGCAGAGAAGATGCGTCAGAGTCTGATTCAGAGACGGATCGAGTGATGCCATCAGGCTGCATTCCTCGTGGCTTTTCCCGCTTGCTGCAGAATAGCAAACACCCCTCGCGGTTAATAGCTCGAAAATGGATCTTCACGCGCCACTACTATAAACACAAAACTCACGTTAAATGAGGCGAGAGCAGCTCCTGAAGTGCTGTTCGATCGCCGTTGTTGATGGCTGAAAAAAGTCGCTGTTCGATCGCCTCGCTGTCGTTTTCGGACAAAGTCGCCGAGTTGGAGCGCGTCCAAGAAAGCTGTCGCGTGTTGGATAAGCGGCTGTATGTGTTTGTTGTGTGGCTCGTCATTGCCCGTTTTTTTACTCGAAAAAAATGTCAGCTCTGCGACAACGAAACACTTACAAGGCCGACTTGGACGTTTTGCAGCAAGACGATCCTTTGGATGAGCAGCGTAAATAGAGCCCCCGCCAGCGCTTGCGATGTGGAAACTGGTGCACTTATCCGTGTATTTGATAGAGCAAGACGAGGTGATTGACTCGCTCAAGGCGCAGAATCAGACGTCAAACAACCAGATCTCGTATGCTCTGAAAGGACTTTCGGGGATCCTCAGCGTACTGTGGGTAGAATCTGGTGCATCTTATGCGCAACCCGACTGAGTACTGTTTCCCCTTCAACAACAGCCTCGCAGTGTTTGCGTTGATCCAATTACAGCATCATACGCTGCATGCGGCCATGTCCTTTGCTTCTTCGCTGTCGATTGCTTTCACCTTCTTTGTGTTCTCTGGATTCAACTTGATCAATCCCAATGCCCCAATCTTTACCCCAAAGCTCTATGCCGCATTCGCTCTTTCATTAGTTCCGTTGGCATCTCTTGCTGAAGACGGCGACTACCATGGGTCAGAGTACATCAAGTTTATCTATCTGGTGCCAGTTGTTTTTCAAGGACTTGTTGTGTACATGGCGTACTCGGTCCGCGACATTGCCAAGGGTGTCAGCTCTTTGGAGAATCTCAAGTACAAGCTGAAAGCGGCCTGATTTGCCTCTTTTTTGCTCTGCGTGTCCGTGCTTGTTCTGACCTCTTGGACGCTTCCGATTGTTTCCGTCTCACCTCCACCGCTGCCAACAACCTCATGCGTGTTATTCTATTGTTACTGTCCAGCTATCTCATGTCTCATTAAACGGCCCATCTGTGTCTCACTGTGTTCAATTTTAAACAAAGTGGTCGTTAAATATATTTAGATCTCGTGACAATTCTTTGTTCGCAAGGATTTTCCCCAACAGTTTCCAGCACTTGCAGTTCATGGACGAAGGAGAGGACTACATTGGCGAAGACGATGAATACGGCGGTTCCGATGAGGAACTGGAACCGATGGACGATGAAGACACGCAAGAACAATTCGACGAAGACGCGTTGGACAGTCCCGACACTGACGCTGGCAACGCAGCCTCGGCTGCAGTGGACACTCCAGATACAGACCGAAAACAGTCGGCGGGCAGTTTAGGTGGAGAGCGATCTGCCGAGCGTAGTAGCAGCGATGGGAAGGTGGGCGATTCGCCAACTGACGGTGGACAGATGGGCAGTCGGGGCAGCGATTCTGACCAAAACGCTGGCTCGGATGGAAACAAAGCAGCTTCTACCGCAGGCTCGAAGCAGACTTCCGTTGAATCGAGCGATGAAATCGCGAGCAAGTCCGAAGATGCCGACGACGCACTTAAGCCAGAACGAAAAGCGCTCTTGGCAATTAAAACGGTGGAGGAAGAGGAAATGCTGACTGAGGAGGAAAAGTTCTACCTAAGCGGACTCTTTAGTATCGAGTCAAGTCCTGTGTACAAGTCGCTGGATTCGCTGGTTGGGAGCCGCACCCTGCAAGAGTCGACGTAAGACGCTATCCCTTGCCCTTCTATTCTATTCTAACACCACGTTCATTGCTACAAACGTGGTCATCAGAATCGAGGATTTGAAAGCGCATGTCCGCTCTCTTCACACGCATTTGCTTTCTTTTGGAGACTACGACAAAACACTTTCAAAAACTACTAAGCACTTGGCGCAAGAGGTCATCAATCAGCGAATGGAAATCGACCGAAACGAAAGTAAACAGTTTGCCAACAATGCTGAAATTGGAAATCTGAAGAGAGAACTTCTGAAGGTATTAACCTCTTTCAACCACTCTAACGGTAGCCTGACTCTCTCCGTTCACATTTAACGACTCCAGCTCGAAAACGAAGTCAATTTGTCCTCGCAGCGCGAAAAGAAACTCCTCACCGACATCAACGAATCTTTAGCTCAAAAGGCAGTCTTGAACGCGGACATTGACGAAATTCGGAAGCACAAGGCGGACATGCTCGAGCCTCAGTTAATAGTGTCCATCAAGGAGCTGAAGGTAGCCACCCCTCCTTAAGTGTTATTGTTCCAAAAATGAAGCAATGTCACCCACCACTCCAACATCAACCAGTTGGACATATCTCAACGACGACACCAAGTTGAGAATCTCGAAAAAGACTTGGAGGAAAAAGAAATCACGTACGAAATTGTGCTCGGCGAAAAGGACCGTTTGGAGATTGAAAAGGAAAAGCACGCCGCCGCCTTGGCGCGCGCAACTGAAATGCCTCAGAAAATCATGTAAAATACTGCTTTTCCTTTTTCATTTATCGCCTACGCGATTGATTTTTGGCCGTTTTAAAAAAAAAACTGTCGCTACTGTTTTCAGGAAACAGTCGGAAATTTTGCGCGACGCCATTTCATCGCTGGTCATTGAAAACGTGAAACAAAACACGCTCGCTCAACATCTCGACCGTGAAATTGATCATCTTGCAAAGAATAAGAGGGTAAAAATATTTGCGAAAATCGAGATCGCCTTTTTTTTTTTGAATCAAAAACGTTTTCTTTCCAGGATTTCGAAGAAATCAAACTGGATCAAGCCGCAGAATACGAAGAAAGGCGCGCAGAAATCATTGAAATGGAACGAAACTGCGATGAAATCTTTAAAGACCACGAGTTTGCAAAAGAGCAGCTTTCCATTCAAAGAGCAGACCGTGTGCGACTGGAACTCTCCATTCGAAATGCGCTTAACACTGTGAGACCCAACTCTCCCTTTTGTGAACTTAACAAAACAATTAATACTGACCCCGCGTGCAATATTCCAAAGAACCACAAAGACCACGACATTCTCCTCCGTGCAGTCCGCGAAAAGGAAATCCAACTAAAAACCCATCGAAGACTCGAATCCACCGTCAACAATGTTAAAATGTCGGGCCCCATGATTCGCAAACAGCTGGACGATTACAACCGTGAACTCGAAATGCTTAAACGCGAAGAACGCATTCAACAAAAAAACATGGCAGAAATGCGAAAAACGATCGATGTGGGGCTATACAAGTTCTTGAAATTGAGTGGAGTCGAAAAGGAAGAGAATGAAAAAATGGCAGCGCAGCAAGAACTGAATCGGAGGATGGAGTTGGAGCTTGAAGAGGTTATGGAGAGGCGCAATGCTTTGAGTCGCCAAATGGAAACTTTGACGGGGGACCGCGATATCAAAGTAATAATTTTAGTGTGTTTTATTGTTATCGTTGCTTCCTGTCTCACAGTTTTCGACATTTCGGTAGAGCCGGGATTTGCTAAGGATTCAAAACAAGCACAAGCTCATCAAAGACGACATGCAAACAAAAGATTTAGCAATATCCGAAGCGTCAAAAAAGTGTCAGGAACCGATTGCAAGGCTCAAAGAGTTTGGCGCGTTATACGACATTGTCAAGAACGAGCGAAACAAATACGTACGGAATCTGGCGCATCCATTCATTCATGACGAAAAAACCAACTCACCACAAATACACGCGCATAGGTGAACCAAATCCAAGCTACAGCCCAACGAGCAGCTGAAATGAAGGAAAAAATCAAGATTTTGTCAAATGAAGTCGAAATTCTTCGAAATGAAATCACAAACAAGGATCACGAGCTCACAGTTGAGTTTGTCTTTTCTTCTTTTGGCTCGTGAAGCGTCAGTTTCTGATTGTTAACTCATCACAGAAACGGCGACAAGACAATACAGCTGCCTACGCGTCTCGAGACGGTGCCAAAAATGATGCAAATAAATTACTTGCGACATACCGAGAGAGACGAGGTACCTACCGAAAAATAACGCTACCAGAACCAAACTAATATTTTCCATAAACGCGCAAAAACAGACCAAATTGATCAACATCTCTGCAGCATCGAAACTCTAAACTCAGTCATCAACTCAGCGGAAGAAGATATGGTAAAACTAAAAGAGAGATACGAACGCGCAGTCAAGGACCGCAACGCCGTAGGAATCCATTTACTCGATCGAAACGATGAACTTTGCATCCTTTACGAACGCCTCAATGTGTTATCGGGCATTATGCAAAACGGGGAAAGATGTCTGATTGAGCGAGAAGAAGATATTCGGCGACTCAAGATTGTGCGCGCAGAGTTGCATCGCAGACTTGAACTCAAAAAGAAATTGAGGGAGGAAGCGGAGCAAGTCAAAGTGCAAGTACAGGCGCTGCAGGACGAGTTGAATGGGCATTTGAACCAGGTCAACGAATTGAGCGCGGAGATGGAGAATCCGGAGAATCCGGCGCGATGTAACGATTTAAAGGGCGATGATGATAATCAAAATGATTTGCTGGAGAAAATCACGCGATTGGAATTGATGCTCGCCGAAAAAGAGGTTCATTGCTTTTATGTGTGGGTGCTGAACGCGGATGACTTACTTCATACCTTGCTTGACTCTTTCCAGGAGAGGCTGTTGGAAAAAGACCTTTTGCTCGAGGAAGTATCAACGCTGACTCTGCGTCTCAAGAAGCAAACACTCGACGGACGAATCGAATCACATGAAGTAGCGACTCGATTAAATGATTTATCCAAGAAAATCAAACATGCAACACGAGATATGATGGCAAAAGTATCCGAGTTGTCTATGTATCAAGCGATGGCCATGGGATTGTATCAGGAGAAGTGCGAAAAGGCAAGTCGTTCGAAGGAATTGAATTTGTGGATTGCATGCTGACAACGCTTTTTAGGAGTTACTGCTTGAAGAGGCCAAGCACCGGCTTTCCAACGGAGAAGTACCGTGCGATGAAGCCGAAAAGGAGTTCATGCAGAGGGAACGAATGAAAAAGAGGAGGGAGTACGGAGCCCAATCCATACGCGATCGGATGGAGAAAGAAAATAGTCCCAACTACATTGATGTGTAAGTAATCGTCTTTTGTCGGGTATTTATTACCTTATTACAACCCGTGCCTAACAATTACCCCAAAAAGCGACGCCGACAACTTTTTTGTCTTCAACCACGTTCGTACAACCGCTGAACCACGACCCAATGCATATGTGCCTGACGCGTCTGGGGTGGGCGAGCTACCGATCCCGAAACCGTATGGTGTGTTTGCTCCATTCAAGCCCCAGGAGGCAGGCAGTCAGATGCGGCATATTCGGAAGCCGCAGATGAAACCCGTTGAGATATAAACGAAATAAACCCAGTAATAACTTTACTCGCTTGATAGGAGGTTCCGCTTTGATAAATTGTTCACGCAGTTGAGTTAAAACAAGACGGACAATTCTTGCGGTCTCAGCATCATTCGCGCGATCATTTTCTCTGGAACTGCGACCGTGCGCAAGAAACTCAAGTTGAATATCCCGCAGCGTGTATGCAAATTGTGGGGACATGTGAGCGGACTGCAGGACGTATCGCAACTCACTCCGTCAGTTATCGAATCAGTTGCGGCTGTCAAGTGTGACATGTGACTCAGAATATGCTTTGATATAACTTACAGCTGGCAGCATTGACAGCGATATCCAAAAGTTGGTATTCACGTTTATAAGGAAGCACTTCCAAGCCACGTCAAATGATGAAATAATAGAGAAAAACTAACAGAACAATCGAAATCCCAACGAACCCACCCAAGCGTTTTGGTGAGAGGAAGCGTCCTCGAGGAGCCCTGAATCAACATCACACCAAGTCAGTGAAGTGCATAATTAGAAAAATACGGAGGGCTTTTGTTACCAGCCAGCTGACGTTCTATCTGCATTCTTTTTGCCATACTTGTCATCGTCACCATCTCTAACAGATCCCAATGATGGCTTGCTATTCATCTTCTTGGATGGGAGAATTCCTGCAGGACATAATTTAAAGGTTCGCCAGACAGATCAGCTTCCCGATATATAATATTCGACGCTCAAAAGAGCGCAACTATTTAATAACTTACCTGTATCAATTGAGACGGAGTCTGATTTGGCAGAGCCCAAAGGAGGACTCAAAACAGGGCTTGTCACATTATGGGCATTCTTTGCAACCATGGTGTCAATTCGTGGCTCAACAAGAGGCTGCAGGAAGCATGGTTTCAGCAAAATAGTCGCAAATGGGCAGAGGGAAGGCCTCATTATTATTTTTTTTCTGAAACTCACTGCTGCTCCTTTCTTTGGAAGGATATTCTGCGCCCATTTTGCATTTGCAAATGTGGAACGAACGCTTTCGGCAATTTGAGAAGAGACATTGTCGGGAGGAATTAAAGCTGCCTGGATGTGGGGGTAATGAAATGGGCGTCCCATTTTGAGTTAACATGAGGAAGACAGCATCGGAAGCAAACAACTTTCACGCACACTGCAAACAGGGCACGCATATCCCGCAGGGGCTGTTGTTTCAGGTAATTTGTCGCAAATGTTGTTGATGCATTGCACGTGGAAGATATCTTGGAATCAAAAAAAGTCAGTGATGGACTCACGGCAACGCCGAAGAATCAAGAGAAAAGCGGAATGAAATTGCGATGATGGATGCGTTCCCTCACCAAGACATGCAAGTCGCAGGGGTTCGCCCTGATCCAGAGATCCTTTACAGATTTGGCAAGAGGGATCATAATCACTGTCTTGAAGCCATTGAAGATACGATTTCACTGAAAAGGGAAGCAGAATGAGGTCCAGATCAGAGTGGAGGCCACTTCCAAGGAAATGAGACTTTACCAACACACTGGAAAAAATAACGCATGTTTTAGTTCCCGCGAGAACAGCGTGTTCCAAATGGGTAGGGCAGTTACTCACTTTGACATGATCAGTTACGATACACTTTTCGCAAACGTTTTTTCTGTGTTCAAAGCAGCTGTTTTGACTGGTTTTAGCACCAAGCGGGGACATGGCGATATAGACGGCAGCATACGCCGCTGAGGGTCAAGGGCAGGACACGTACAACAGGTTTGTGACGTTGCGGCACTTGCAAAGGCCCATCCGCTTTATTTAAATTTTTATTTTTATTTTTATCAGCAGCTTCAACTTTAGCACATCAAGTTTCTCAGCTTCGCAGTGCGCCAATTGCGCTGTCAAAGTTCCATTTTGCAACGATTTCCACATAAGCTCTGCCCTTTCGGCTGTTGAAATGGCACCTCATTCTCGCGCCATGTCTGGCACTGGACGCGTTCAACCATTTCATTTCACAAGATCGTCATTGCTCTGTTGATTCCCATACAAAAGTTTTTTTTATCAACTTGACGCCATCTCGAATGCAGGTTGACTACTCACAGCTGCAGAGGCAATGCGCTGAGTCCGCGTCCAAGTTCGCAGACGTATGCGAGCGATTTAGGCCACAGCTTCTCTCGCGCAAGATGTACGCTCGCAGCCAAGAGAAGCCCCTGCTCCAGTTGCTCCAACTTCTCTGTTCCTCGCCGTTCATACGTAAAAATGCAACGCTTCTTCTAGAGTTACTGGGCATAACTGTCGGGTATGTTTCGCATCATGCTTTTTGTCGTCTTCGTCTGATCATCGCCTTCTCTTCACCAACCCAGATACTTTGCTCTCCTCTCACCCCATGCCCGTTCAAGCATTACAAACCTCATTCAGTCCATCATTAATGAATCGAACAACCACGCACGAAACAACAGCCTGCTGCCAACACATAACCTTCACTGGCGATCCAGCGCACAAATGTCTGGTTTGAAGCGAATCCTCGTTAGCCCTGGAATGCCCGATCCACCTTCAGCGCCAGAGAGCATCTACCCTTACGGTGAGGCACATTGTAGACTTTGGCACATTCTTTTTGAAGCAGTTTGGAACGACTGACTCGACAGTTTTCAGACGCAAGCAAATTTGCGCGTTTAATTGGCCACCTTGTGCCAGTATGCCGCCTGCCCGAAAACTTTTACCAGCATGACGTCAATTTCATTGTTCCGGACGAATATCTCGCACTTCTGAAAGTATCTGCTGCATCGCCGGGTTTGACTCCAATCTACGTTGCCCGCCTCGTGTGTCGGTCAAACGAAACACACCGCCTCGTATGGCCGGCATGTATTGTATCCGCATACATTGGAGGAAAAGAAGTCACGCTCCCGCGACAATGGGTCGCTCTTGTCAAGAGCAACAATGACACGAAAGAGCGCCAATTTCGCGGTAACAATCACCCGGCGGATGTCACACCCTTCTTGGAACGAGGCGTGAATACACTCTCGATTATGGCTTCGGGTCACACGGATATCACGCGCATTAATTTTGCAGTCGAATTCATCGCATTGGTTTCAAAATCGGCGGCGCGAAATGATGTCAAACACCATCAAATTATGCACACGACGCGGAGTTTGCAGCAACGTGAGCTCCCTCCCTTTTCCACTTGTGTCCCCACATATTAAAGCATGAAGCTTGGCTTCTCTTATGCGTTTTTAACACCCTACTTTTCAGTGAATATATTCATAAAATCGAAAACTTTCATCGAAATTCCGTTGCGCTGCCCTATAAAGCAAATCAATTTGAAAATATGCGTTCGATCCCGCGCGTGCCAACATGTTTCTGTAAGCAAACTCCGCTTTGTTTTCATGCACCCAAAACGGGTCACACTGACCATTATCACGGGAAAAAAAAAAAAAAAAAAAAAAAAAAAGTGTTTCGAACTCGACTCTTGGCTCGACCTGCCAACCACCGACCCCATTTGCCCCATTTGCAACATACCCATCACAATCGATAAACTCATTGTGGATCCGTTCATGTCTACCATGGCCCGCATCATTCCTGCAGAAGGTTCGCAAATCATCTTGTTTCCGGACGGTACCTTTTGTGTGCCCGAACTTTTGCCGGAAAAGCATATGAATGTGCAAGAAGAATTGAGCCAGCTGCAGTATTATACAATTTTTCGGATTAAGCCAATGGTTTCTGCTTCGACAGTGGCTCCTCAAAAGCGGGTGCTGGCGGTGGAGGAATCAGATCCTGGGCAAGGGGTAAAAAAGATGAAGGAATAAATATTTTCATGTTCGTATTGCATTGGGGAGTTTCGCTAAGTATTAAACGCGTATAAATGTTTGCTTGTTACCAAGTTCTTTCTCAAGAAACAAACGCTTTATTTATGAAGAAAAAAGGCCTCTAACGCAATGAATTCAAAGGTCCGCTTCCGACAGAAACCCACAACGACAAACACTTGTTCAAATGTCCAACCGCCCAGAAGATCCGTAACACAAATCCCGGACACGACTGCGGTAATCATCGTATCCATGATACGATCCACAAATCCTGCGATGTCCCGTAAAAGCAGAACGACCATGCAACACTCTCCAGTTATCAACAATTACCGCAAATCCTGGCTCCAGCTGAATCCACACCTCGTTTTCTTGATCTCTCAAGATTGAAACCCAGCATTTCAACGCAGCGTAAAACTTCTTGACATCCACTTTCGTACCAGTTTTGCTGTTGTTGATTCGAATCAGTGTTTTTCCATCAATCACGCTGCGGTCGTCATTGTTAAAGCGCACTTGATACAGGTCCTGCGTGATTGGATCGATATTCAAGATTGGGAAGGAACGCGGCGATGGCGCGATAATGGTTTTAGGGTCTCCTGCTGAATGAGCCGGGATGCAAACTTGGGTCAGCAGCTCGTAATACTCTGGGTAAGCCTCCTTTAACTGTGCCGCGGCTTTGAATCCATCCACGTAGAGTGATTGCCCCCCCTTTCCTGTGAATTCGGTCATGTGAAAGAGTTGCAATCTGGAGGGAAAATATTCCGTCGCGTTCAGTAAGTTTTCGAATGGGTCTTCAATGGAAAAATTCTAACCCAATGGGATCGGTGAAATAAGTGCTGTCTGTATGTGCTTGCAGGGCAAGACCCGTGTAGGCTGTGTCTGCATGAGCATTGTCGGCGGTAAAATCCCAAAATGCGCCGTAATGCGTCTCCCGAATAAATGAAATGCGACGACCCAGTTGCTCGGTTGCCTATTTTTTTTTTTTCGCGGAGAGAGATAGTGTCGGTAAGACCTGGGAAAGACGGATTATGAAAGAAACAAAACTGTAACGATACCTCGCAGTTGGGTGGCACTCCTTTGACAAATGCAATTCCGTACACGTCCTGCACGTGGGATTGAGTTGAAATTAGAAAATGCTGTGCGATGCAATGACAACACGAGGGGTGTTCGTACAATGTTCTTGAGCCATTTCGCCAGCCCTTCGTCCCCAGCCATGACCTGCGCGAGGAAAACAAAAGAAGTTGATCAGACGAGTTTGCGAAATTGATAAAAAAACTGATGTATACCTCATCGAACTCAACGACAGGAAGATTCTTTGTTATTTCCGCGCCCCACAGCTTATAAGTTCTATCGGTACCCAAGAATGCATACTTTTAGACTGAGCAATGGGTGTGCAAAAAAGGTCCACGCACCTCTTCAGATTATGCGACCCAGTCTCAAGAGTTGGATTGTAGGAATGAGTTTTGAGCCATTCCAGCTGAAACACGGTCTTGTGAGATGACCCGGCAACTGAACAAGGAATGAGTCCACGTAGATTGAGACAGCTGCTGACTTACACGTAAGCTCAACCGAATCGCCAGATTGATTCAAGACTGCAGTGGAAATCTGAATATCGGCTGGAATCTAAGCAGCTTAGTCTCGTTTAGCTCAGGAGCCTCGTGAAAGTCGGGACAAAAATAGGCAGGATTATCACATGGAAGGTGTCAACGAGACGCTGCTTCGTGACTTGATGAAAGCATTCTGGACAGCGGCAGTGGTCTCTGAGCCAGATGGAATCGCTGTGAGAGAATGGTGTTAGATGCGTTGCGCAGAGTGATGGGGAAGTAAACGCACAATTTCGAAGTCAGCCCGTCACTGAATGAGACTGTCAGAGCAGTGGCGCATGAACTGATGTGCACCTTTTGCTTTGCTAGATTGCTAGATGCCCTTATTTGGGGCTGAATGTGTGGCCGTGGATGCATAGTTTCGGTGCGGCAAACGCTCGGGTTACGCGCAGCTGCCGAGGGTGCGCATACTCGCGTACTTGACAGAGATACCAGTCCACGCACGGCTGACAGAACGCCGGAAGGAGCGCTTCGATGTGGGATGAGTCGACAGAGCATTTGCTGCTTAAAAAATAACGTCGTTCACAATTGAAACGTTCGATCGTAAACGCTGGTAAATTTTCTTATAAATACGGTTGGAGAGTGTCAACAACTTGCATGCTGAACTACCGCAAAACACGGGCCCTTCCTGTGGCCATCGCACTCGGCAGCGTCGTGCTACTCTTTATCCTATGGCGCGGTGGCGCTGTGGAGGTGAGTCCGTGCATGTTCTTGAACTCCGGCCTCGCTGACTTGGCCCGTTTCAGAGCATCAAAATATCGCTGATGGGCGTGCTCACATACATTGAGGCAAACAAAACCTATGGATCAGTTCTATTCGTGCTTCTATTCGGTGTAATGGTAGCCATGCTGCTGCCTGCATCGCTGCTGACGATGGCCGCGGGGGTTATCTTCAAGCCGACAGCGCTTGGTGTTCTGCTTGTGCTACTGGGATCGCAGGTGTGTGTCGTTCGAAAAGCTATCGCATCATCTCTTGGAGCTTTGACGGCTAAGACCTGCTTTCGGATGTAGCTCGGTCTCGCGCTTGCAGTTTTGCTGGGCCAAACTGTGTTGCGTCCTTGGGTCGAAAACTACAAAAAAAAGAGTCCGTTCATGCGATCTCTCGACATGGCTCTCGCACGTGAAGGCTTCAAAATCGTTCTTCTGATCCGTGAGTTGCACACCAAAAACAAAAACTGTGGGAGGTATATAGTGCTAAAAATAGGTACTTGAATGTTCGTTTTCCAGGATTCTCTCCGGTTGTTCCGTTTGGAATCGCAAACTACATGTTTTCTGTCACATCGATATCCCTTCCTTTGCTTCAGCTGGCGACATTTTGCGGGAATATTCCCGGTGCCGTTGCATATACCGTCCTTGGATCGTACATCGGAAGTCTGTCAGGAATATCGGATGGAGATAAAGGGGGCGAGAAAGGAGACGGTGAGGCGCAAGCATTTGGCCCGAAAACGAAGGCCCTTGCTGCACTTGGCTCTGGAATCGTATTGATTTGGACAGTGGTGTATATCGGAATTGTTGCCCGTGGAGCGCTGCGGCTTGCTACAATGCGCAATCCATCAGATTTGGATGCCGCGATCGAAGAGGAAGAGGCTGCCGTCGCCGCAGCTGGATCGTTATCAAGCATTCGAGTTGCACGGCACTCTGGCGACGTGGAGTCCGGACACGCGAGCGAGAGCGGGCCGCTGATGCCATCAGAGCGCGATGATAATGCGAATGAGGCAGACCCACGTGACCGCAGGCGAGTGTCGGGTGTTGCGAGTCGACTCTCGGTTGACAGCGCGTCTTCGATGATGATTAGCGACGTGGACGAGAACGAGGAAGGTCCCGTGGACTTGAACGGATACACGCTCGCAGATCGAACTCTTCTGAAAAGAACATTTTGGGCTCTGGCAGCGGTCCTGGTTTTCGGTGTTTCTGGAATATTTGCTTTCGTGTAAAAGCAAATACCCTGCAACCTTTTATGCCTGCGCTGCCTCATCATAGTGATGCCCATCCTTTCCAACGTTAATTAATAAACCAAAATGAACATGAACTGTATATGTTAATGTTGTTCACCAGTTTTGGGCGGGTTGTTCGGAAAAAAAATGCCTGCAAATCCGTCTCTCTCATTCGGCAGCTTCGACTACGCTTGCTCGCAAACTGCATTGCCTATCTGTCCGCTCGTCGGAACCCAGCTTGTGACTCCTTCCTGCTATGCGAGAAATATCGAAATATCTTCGGGCAATCTGCTGTTTGAACCAGGTTAGACGTCGGAGGTGGCGTGCTTGGCTCGCTTCTTAACAATGACCCCTTTAATCCACAGCGACCATCTTTATCGAATGCGTGGCGCTGCTAATGACTGGAATCATGATTTACAATATTCGCTCAAAGTATGTTGCTGTGGGTGAGTGCTGCGGAGCACATTTTAGTTGCAAGTTTGAATTTCGCGTCTGAATGCTCGCTCCTCTTTTCTGTCGAACAAGGCCGCAAAGAAATTGTCGTTCTGTTCTACATGTACGTTGCAACGATTGTGAATGAGCTTCTTCTCGTTTCTGGAATCATCCCAATGGCGTCCGAGGCATACAAGGTGACACGCAGCACCAGTTGTATATATAAGAAGTCCGTTGCTGAGAGTTTACGCGCAGTATTTTGTGGCAGTGCACGCTGGATTCCTTGTCGCTACTTTCTGGACCTTGGCTTTCAATGGATTTGTTGGGTTTCAGTGGATGGACGACGGCGATTCAAAATCGCTTTGGGTACGTTGAACCGTCTTCTCGCATCGTTAGCTCTCATTTCATGAAACCTGTGAGAAAACATGGTTGCTAAGCGAACACTGTACTTTTGCAGATGCTTCGTGGCACAACATTCGCAGCATTTTTCGTAACCTTTCTCATTGCAATTCTGACATTCAAAAACGCGGCTGGACTCTCCTCTGCCTCGCCAACCGTTCTTTTCATTATTTATTTCATCATCCCCGTCGCGTTTCTCCTCGTGTATGTGATCACGCAAACTATTCTCGTCATCAACTCGCTCGACGATCGATGGCCGCTCGGCGATTTGTACTTTGGGCTCATTTTTTACATTATTGGACTCGCGTTGCAGTTTGGGTTGAGCACAGTGGTGTGCAACATGTCGGACCACTACATTGACGGGTTGTTCTTTGGATGTGTGTTCACACTGCTCGGGGTGATGATGGTGTACAAGTATTGGGATTCGATCACGAGGGAGGATCTGGAGTTTTCAGTGGATAAACCGGTGGAAGATCGGACGCCGTTGATTGTTGGTTGAACGTGACAATATTTCAGACATTTTTATCGTAAACAGTTTTGAACAAATTTGAAAATGAGTTCTGTTGTGTCTGTGCCCAAGCTCTCTCTCGGACACCTGCCCACGGTGCAGCAGCAGCAGCAACAGTCGAACTCGGTAGGGTCTGGAAGTCGTGGTGGCCCAGTTTACTCGCAGTCACTCTTGCGGGAGTGGGAGAGGGATCGAAGTAGCAATAGTGCGAGCAGCAGCAAGCACCATCGACGGTCCGTCAATACCTTATGCGGTCCCATTGATTCGTGCGCACTGTCGAAAGCGGTTATATTCACCATTTTGATGGGATGGATATCTTTCACCATGTACCAGGTGAGACGACATTGCCTGCTGGCTGTGTTTTACTGTCTGCATGTAAATACTGATTGTGATGCGCTACGCAACAGGTGTACCTTGGGATGTCGCAGTAGTGTTTGTTCTGTAGTTCATGTACCATACATTCAAATAAAGACGCGCCTGCATCGCAGCACACATTCGCACGCCTCACCAGGGATCCCGAGTGTATGACGATGCTGGTGGGCAGCTGGTGGGCAGCTGGAGGGCCCTTAATAATGTTGTAAAATGCACAAGAAAATGCTCGCATAAATGCCCATGAGTGCGTGTTAATTTGCCCGCCAGAAAAGTCGGAAAAATCATCAGCACGTCAAAAGGAAGGAAAAACAACCGCATCAACACTCCCGTTCGCACAACACACAACATACACACACATGCCGATCGGTCACTCCTTCCCGAAGCTCGTTGCAATCCGATTGCTTGCCTTTTTTTTGGACGCCATACCCTTTTCAGCCGCTGTCTTCACTGCCGTACAGCTGTACTACCTGGTGGCAACACCGAGCTACATCCAGCATGTAACACTACGGCAGGCCTTTGGGGCAGAACCGAACACGTTAAAGGGTCGCATCCTCGATCTCCTGCCGGCGTACTTCTGTATGGAGGTCGCCTTTCTCGTCTACTTCTACACTCAACACAAGCGACTTCAAAAGCCGGTTGTGCCACCAACGTTCTCGGATGCGGAGCGAGGTGCCCATTTCTTCAAAGTGCTGGACTCGTCGTCGCAAAAGTTTGAGGAGTTCTTTTCCGGATGGTTCTACTGGACAGCCACCCGGAAACAGCTCAGCACCAGCGAAATGCACTTGATCCGAAAGGACAACTTCCGCGACTGGTACGCATCCATTCCCTCACACTCTGCCGTTGCCTAGCAATGTTTGCCGGATTGTCGGTTGCTCTCAAATCACAGCCACCTCCAAATTGGTTGTCGCATTAAAATCTGCTCGACTGACAAATTTAACCGTTTCCATTATTAACACACACAGGATCGCATGGTCCTTCTTCTCAGCACCAAACTACGAAACACTTCGAAACGATCCCCGAAAATCCCATCTGGCTGATGAGCTGGACGGGTACATCTCGGACATGGAGATTGCCCAAAATATCAAGATTCAGCCAGGCAGAAACAGAGATATCACTGCCCTCATTCTGCAGTACAACCCTGTGGAAGCGACCCCGAAACCCCTCATTCTCTATCTGATCATCTGGAGCTTGGAATCCTGCGGACTGCTGCTCATGAGCGTCATGGGATTCTCAAAAGTCAGTCCTGAACAGCGGCCATACCAAGACTCGTCAAAAACACGCTTCCTTAATTACTGGGTCTTTAAACCGAAAAAGGCTGATGCCTCTATGGATCGACTGCCGATCGTCTTTTTTCACGGAATTGGATGTGGACTTTTCCCGTACCTGCACTTTATCTTTGCCTTGCTGCATCAAGCAAAGTTTTCTCGCCCCATGTTTGTCGTGGAACTGCCGCACGTTGCCATGAGGCTCGTTGATCACGTTCCCAGCATGGAGCAAACCATTAGCGAAGTCGAAACTATGTTGGACGTTCACGGTTATGCAAAGGCTCATATTATTGGACACTCGCTCGGAACAACCGTATCTTCTTGGATGATCAAGTATTCCAAGTATGCCGCTTCGTGTGTTTTACTGGATCCTGTTGTGTTTCTGTACCTGTTTCCGGCCCTTGCATTTAGTATGTTGTTTTTTGCGCTCGACCTTTTATTGTGCCCCCATCTCATAGCCTCTTGTTTCTTTCCTTTCTTCCGCAATTCAGATTTTGTGCACCGAGTTCCAGGTGTGAACACTCCATCCATGAAAGCAAACGAATACCTTCTCCACTGGCTCTGCTCGCGGGAGCTTCACACACACCACTCAATTTCACGACACTTTTTCTGGGTCCAAAACGTATTGTGGCCCGAAAAACTCCCTGAAAACCATCACATTTACATTGCCAAACAAGACTTTTTGTTTGACGGAAACATGGTTGCTGATTGTGAGTTGTTGTATTTTTTGTTTTTCTTTTGTTTTCCCTTTTGTCGTTTCCTAAATACTTGCAATTATTCATGTTTTCAGATCTCGCCGAAAATAATGTCGCTCATGACGCTTTGGATGTTGGACACGCTGGATTCCTTCTCTCACCAAAAGTCATGATGGATATCGTGCATCGAATTGACGATGTCTGTGAACAGGGAGAGGCAAAAGTGAAGGCGGAGAGAGAAAAGGAGACAACAGTCAGCAAGTCTCTGATGGGATCAAAGAAGCAGGTCCGATCTAGACGCAGGAGCTGAGACGGTGGAAAACCCTGACATTTGGAAAAAAAAAAAAAACTGAAAAAATACAAAACAAGAACTATAATTTCGTTTTGGTTTATCAATACGCACACACACACACCCACTTAAAATAAAAATTAGGAAGAAGGACACAGAGCATTGTATCTTTTTTTTCTTCAGCCGCTGGTAAAACTTTTTTCACTGTTTCTTCAGGTACGAAACTGTGGCAGCAACAGCCCGCCGAGAAACTTCAGAAACTTGTCGCTTCATCTCCCTCGTCCGAATGCGATCTGATTTCGACTGAAATGCCCAATCAATAAACTGGAACACATGCGACATTTCCCTGAGCACAAAAAAAAAAAATGAAGAGATTCAGAAAACACCGTTTCATAAGAAGCAAACCCCAAAACTGCAGGCGAGAGACGCAAAAATAAAAATAAAAGTTCCCACCTTTCAAACCCAATCGGTTTGAACACTCGCACAAACAGAGAATTTCCTTCCGCGTCTCGAACAGCGGCAGAAGCGCGATCCAAACCCTTTCGCAGCAATTCCAATTCAACTTGTCCCTGATTCACTCCCCGCAGCTTGTCGCAATCCGGCACGCGTATGAGCACGCCATTGCGAAAATGAACCAAAACACTCTGATCTGAATACGCGTGAAATGTCCCAACGCCAGGGATTTCCGCGTCCGCAATGTGTGCCATGCATGGCTCATCCAGTAGAGAAAGTAAATGTTGTTGTTCATTGAGAATTTGGCTGTATGTTGACTGCTGAGTTTGTTCCGTTTGAAGGAGAAGCTGTGATGCTAGTATGTAAAGCCTCGTCATTTCGCTGACGATTTCTCTAAGCGGGTATTCGGCACCAGAAGACCAGTTGTGGCAAGTTTCTGGAGTGTGATGTATTGCGTACATTTCTCCCGGGTCTAACGGTGGAGATGAGGATTGCGATTCAATCAAAACTTTGTCGGATTCGCGAGGCAGCAACTCTTCATTGCGATAGAGAGTTACAAAAGAAAACGATTCGTCCGTCCGTATCACAGTGCCATCCGAGAAAACAGTTGCTTCAATGACGACTTTTTCTGGTTTGCGAGTGGTATTTCGAAAATCCAAGGGATCGTAGATTGGAATGACGCGGTATAGAATTGAGTCCGTCCCCAGTAACGCGAGTGGTTTATCAGAAAAATCTGACTCGGATGGCTCAAATGCGACATTTTCACTTGAGGATGGGGCTTCTTTGCTAAAGTCAAGGTCGGGTTGAAAGGGTATGGCAACATATTTTGATGTAACGACGCAACCAGGTATTGAATGAGCAAGTTCCTGTCACAAGAATATGAATGAGTTCAGAATGAAAGGGTGTTTAAGAAAAGCCCCACCATCATTTGATCATTGGTTAAGTTGTTAAAGAGCAGATGCAGCGGGTATCGCCAACAAAGTGGTACGCAGAGCGTTGAAAAGGTGCAGGTCTCAGACTTTCCTGAAGAGCGAACTGTGACGGAAACAGACATTCGATGCAGCGAAAGCGACAGTGATACATTTGTGTCAATGCTTGTGATGCAAGTTTCTTTCAGGGAAGCACTCGATACGCCCTCCCTGAATGCTCTTTCAGAAACAAAAGGTCGCGGCCATCGGACAAATCCGCGATTATGTCTGAGTTCCTTTGAGTCCTGCAAAAGCGCCGCGTTGATCAAAACAACGCAATCCCAACCCGCGGGTAATCAAAACAAAAAATGACAAACCGTTCTTTGCCACGCATCGGCGCAGTGAAACTTGCGCTTGAACGCCGCGACTGCCGCCGCATTCGCCGCAAATGCAAGCGGCACATTGCCCACAGACACCCGCAGCGTCTCTCCGCCGCTCGCAGCCACGACAACTGTTCCTGGCCCAGACACGTGCACGCGGTTGCACGCGTCCCGCCGTGCCATGCTTCCATCCGTGAAGACATAGTTCATTTCGTTTTATTTTTTAGATTTTACGGATTCGATTTTAAAATAATTTTCGTCCGAACAGCTCGAATTACAAATTCACCAAAAATGTCACCACCCAATACCCACGAACTTATAAATTCGCCCAATTCGCCGTATATATATCCAGTCCCAACCGCCACGTTCATCTTCAAACAACAACAAACATACAAACTATCCAAAACCATGATTTCGATCCCATTCTTCTCCAACGCCAGTGCAGGTGCGAGAATTCCAGGTCCTTCAGGCTATCCGCTTCTCGGAAACGCCCTTGAGCTTTCAAGCCATGCCAGTCGCGGCAAAACACACGAATACTTTGAGAAGCTGAGTGAAGAGTACGGCCAGAGCTTTCTGCTGAGCATGGCTGGGAACCTTCTCGTGGTCTCGAGCGACAAGGATCTTATACATAGAGCCTTGACGGATACGACCAATTTTCACAGAAATGAACTGTTTGACATGGTTGTCAAGTAAGTTTTCTTCTATGTCATGGCTTCATATTCCTCCATTTTGACTGTTTTTTTGAAAAAACAGAGGGATCGCCGAATTCGCACTGTTCACCCTTCCTTCAGGAGAAGTTTGGAAGCGGCATCGCAAGTACCTGCAACCGGCGTTTGGCCCAGTTCATTTGCGCCATGCCGGTGAAGCCACCACCTCAGAGATGGCCATCCTGATGGATTACTGGTCTTCAAAGTGTGACGTGGGCAGTTCAACAACCGTTGACATTTTTCAAGAGTTCACGGCCTTGACGCTCGATGTCATCGGGCAAATTGCATTTTCACATCACTTTAAAGCGTCAGAGTCGTACCATAATGGAGTTGACAGCGAGGTAAAAAGAAGCGACATCGGAGGTTTATCTCTCACTTTTCTAAACTGTTACTTGTCTCTTCAGGGTCACGATATTATGCAAGACATTGCTGCACTGGTCCAAGAGCGCTTCAACACAGTACCGATCACGTGGAAATTCTCCGGCTTAGGCTCCAACTCTCCCAGGGTAACCGCCATCCGCAAATACGTTGACCAGCTGTTTGAAGAAATCCTTGCGGCAAAAAAGCTGCAAACTGCCAACGGGGAAACAAAACTGGCCAAAGACAAGGACGTTTTGGATCGATTGCTTGACACGGACGAAGACGACAACGACAAGTTTTCCAAGGCTGAGATTGTTGGAGAAGTGCTGGGATTCTTTTTGGCTGGGCATGAGTGAGTGACACTCTCCCTTTTGAAACTCATGTAATTGATGCTAAGACGGGTTTTTTACTTGCAGGACCTCGGCAAACACCATGACCTTCATGGCCTACGAACTCTCCAGAAACCCTGAAATACAAGCCAAGCTAAAAGAAGAAATCAAACAAGCCCTCCACAAAAACGCGGGAGTCGTAACCGTTGAACATTTGAACGAGTTTCCGTACCTCGACAGAGTCATGAAAGAAACACAGCGTCTGCATTCCATCATTCCAATCATTGGACGCGCTGCATTGCACGACATTGAACACAACGGGTTCCTGATCCCGGCAAAGACGGTCGTGCTGTGCAACATTCGTGGAATGCATCTGAACGAAAGCTACTGGACCGATCCCACCGCGTTTAATCCAGACCGATGGAATGAGCCGATCGAAGCCAACGCGTTTGCACCGTTTGGAAGTGGGCCGATGAACTGCATTGGACAGAAAATGGCGGTGATTGAGTTGAAACTGGCAATGATTCATTTGTTGAGCAGGTTCACTCTGCGTTACGTTGAGCAGGAACTTGATTTCATCACTTCTACTACGTATGGACTGAAGCGAGGTCTGAGTATGGAGCTTTGCATGGATACTTGATGTGGGACACATCTCTTGCCACAACGTCATTTTTCAAACATCAAATAAAACCATCTACCAGCTTTACTATTTTCATGAACACGTTTAATAACCATGCATACTATCATCTAACTTCCCAATCGTCCATTCCAATTATGAAGTCGTCTATAAAGAGTCACCATAGTTGACAAAAAACGTCAAGTCTCACCAAGCCCACAGCAGGAGAAGGGCAGCAACAACGCTTGCACTCAACCTTTCAGAACCTGAAGTTTTACGTGTTGTGACTCCCGTGTAAGGCTTCGAAGTGTGCGCAGCCGTGGCCAACCCAATCCTCGCTCCAGACGCAGCAACCGTTGCCGCATTCCCATCTCCAAAATCATAGACGGAAAAGTACCGCCGCAAAAAAACGTCCCCAAGAATCCACTGGTAGTTCATTTCTTTTGCCGTACCACCTGCAACGACTCCCAGCGCACAAACATTTTCGTCCAGCGCAATCACATAGTCGAACCAAGAAAGCGGATAGTTGAAGTTTCCAAGTTGTATTTGAATGTCTGGGAGTGCCGTGCTGCGGTCGCATGGAACAATGTAGAAACCTTTCTTGGTTGGGCTGGGCGCGGTCATTCCCAATGCGCCATAAATTGGAGCCAGCAGTGGCAGCATTGCATCCGTGTGAATGTAAATTAGGCTTGTTCCAGAGTCCAGCATGGCAGAATAGCGTTTATCCAGAGTCACGACAGTTGACCCAACACTCACGCCTTCAAGTTTTACGGCCCAAAAGTAAGGGTCAACGACTGGGAAATACTGCAGGGCTCCAGAGTAGCGAGTAGTATCGATGCCCCCAAACACAATCTCGCCACCATTCATCAACCAGTCAAGTCCGTTCGCTTCAGACGTGCCGTTCAGCCACATTGAAAAGACGGGCGAGCTGATCAGCTTGTTTTCAATCATGTTCCCAACGACAGTTGGGTAATAGTACGCGGGTTGATCCTTTATGCCACCTTGGAATGAGAGTCCGATCAGACCGTCAACGTAGCCGCCTGAGAAGGTTGAAAGAGTCAGTATCCATTTGATGACTAAATTGCGGACACGAAAAAGTCGAACCTTGCTCTTGGAAAATTGTGTCATCTTCTCTGGACACCAGCATAAACTGCTGGCTCGGGATCGTGAGGGGTCCCCACTTGAAAGTGTCTTTTGCATTGTATCCAAAGACTTGCCCGGATCCGTACTTGATGTCCGAAATTGTACCGTTGCTAATGTCCACAAAAGTCGAGGATTTTGTTTGATCGAATGATGCTCTGTCGTTGCATTGCAGCTTCATGTTGCATGCCTTTGAACCAACCCAAGCGGCACTGCTCCCCGTGTCGATATGGAAAATGAACTGTTGCGCAGGAGTTCCGAGTGAGACATCTGCAAAGTACTTTCAGAAATGTCAGCAGTGAATGGGGTTGGAAGCATTGGTTTGAGGCATTGTAAAGCCGCTACTCACAGCTGCGTCGCCCAGATTCCGCACAGTGACTGCGGTGGTGCCGTTCCCTGACAGGGCCCTGTTGGCAGACATAGGTGCCTTTGTCAGTGGAATGGCTATGAGGGGTTGCTGCTGATCCGCGGCAAGGACCAGAGGCACCGCAGAGAGCAGAGCGGCGCTTGTCCTCATTCTGAGTGAGTGATTAATTGTTTATTTAAAATGGACGTAAATATATTGAACAAGGGAAAGTGTTTAATTCTCATAAACAAACGCAAGTTGGTTCATTCTTCAAAAATCACTTCTTCCGCGTCCAAATGCTCTGCTTCTTTTTGTCCGCACCCTTTGCACCACCGTCGCCTCGCGCTTTAAACTTGCCGCCAGCCCCGCGCAGGATCCCGCCGTCGCCACCCGCCGCAGCCGCACTTATCACGCTCATCAGATCGTCTTCGTCAAAACCGCGTTCTTCGTCTTGATGCGCAAGAACCATGTTCAACAGATCCACCTGCTCCTTGCGGGTGTGGTACGCAAGTGTCGCAGATTCCTCCGGAGATATCATGTCTTGCAGATTTGACACAACCTGTTGTTCAACAAACCCCCATCAGTACAATGAATGGAAAAGAAAAGCAGAGCAGGAGAGATGGGGTGGATAAAAACGAAATATTCATCTACCTTGTACATGTATCCTTGATCAATCAGAAACCGCTTACGCTTGTCCGAAAAAGCAACCTCATCTGTATCCTGACTCACGAGCGTGAAAAAACGACTGCGAAATCCTTCCTCACTTCTTCGTTTTGCTCGCAAGATTCTCCCCATACGTTGCGCTTCCTGCCGACGTGAACCAAATTGCGAGCTGATTTGAATCAAACACGTTGCTTCGGGCAAGTCGAGCGACGTGTCTCCGACTTTCGAAAGACAAATTGTTTGAAAATTCGGGTGGTTGTTTCGGAAATGCTGCAAGAGTGCAAAACGCTCCTTGTTTCCAGTGTGTCCGTAAATGAATGGTTTGTTGAGCCGCTTGGCGAAATGCTGTTGTTTTTTTTTTTTTTAAGTCAGTGAGATGCTTATGGTGGGAATCATCTGGTTGTTGGTAATCATCACCTGCAATGCAAAAACATTATCAGAAAACACGATAATCTTGTCTCCGGCTGCTTCTCGTGTACGGATCAAATATTCGGCAGCCATGAGTTTGTTTGGGTTCATTACACAGAGCAATCGCCTCTTTCGAATGGGAGATTTGAGGTACTCCTTGTAAAAGTCGCCTGTCATTGGACACCAAACTTCGGTAGCCTAAAACGCGAATTAATTTGCTTTAAGGATATCGATGCAAAAAATAAACAAAGGAAAGATTGGAAAAAAACAACAAACCTCGACTTTTGCAATATGCCCGCGATTTGATAAATTCTGCCAATCGGCTTCATACAATTTGGGACCAATCAAAAAGTTCAAATCAGCAATCTTGTCATCCTCACGCACAAGCGTGGCAGTCAACCCAAGTTTCGAATGCGTTGCAACGTTCGTCAACACTTTACGAAAGACGTTTGCCGGAACGACATGTACTTCGTCCAAGATCAAGAGCCCCCATTCGCGTTTGTTGATGAATTCAATCATTCGCGCAGTATCCCAGGCACGCTTGCCCGAGTGTGTAATCATTGTGTAAGTTGTCACGACAATTCCTGACTCCCCTTCGAACTGAGCTCGGATTTCATCTGTCAACTTGATCGAAAAAATGTTGAAATTGAAACATAAAGGGATTTACCGGAATTCTGTTCTCGGACGTAAATTTGCAAATTCGATGCTCCCCAATTGTTGACCATTTTTTAAATTCATTCACCCACTGCTCCACGGATATACTGGGAAACAAAAGTCCAAAAAACTGTCAGTTGTTTCGAATAATAACAATGGTTTGGTTATAAATTCCACTCACGCATTTGTACAAAGCACTAGGGCACTTTTCTTAATGGTGCAAGCTGCCGTGATGCCGACAAGAGTCTTTCCTGCACCTGTGGGCAGCACAATCACACCGCTTCGTGCACGACCATCTCCTCCACCAAACATTTTACTCAAGCACTTTTCCTGATAATCTCGAATTTGGCATTTGGGACTCAGATCAATGTCTAAATCTGGATTGTCCTTGTCATGTCGAAAGTCATACTCCTCCATGAGCGGGTAATCAATTTCGTTGCACCGTTTTTTGACTTCCTCCACAGCCAACTTTTGAATCTCAAAACTCTGAGCGTAATCCAATTCAACGAGGGCTGCACTCGCTTTAGAGGGGCCGGATACAATGCCTCCATCGTCCACAGCGCCAGACATGCCCACAAAGCCTCGACCATAAGCAGCAGCAGCAACGCTTCCAGGAATCAAGTCATCCTCTTCATCTTCCTGATCAAGACTGATGACGGCGCCAAAAGCAGTTTCATCCGTCGCAGCATTCGCAGGTGTCATTGCGAGACTGTTGTAAAGATCCAGATTTCCAGCAGCAAGAGCTTTCGATTTTACTCCTTTGATATCAACGGATGCGGCTGCTTTGGCTGCTTTGGCGTCGGCTTCTTCTTTTTTGGCTTTTGCTTCGGCGGCTGCTTTTTCAGCTTTCGATTGCCCATTGAGACGACGTTTGATGCTTTCTTCGACGGCAGATTCTTCGGAGGCATTTCGTAGTACACGAGAATTACTGATGACAGGATCTTTGAGCAAATATCGTAATACTTTTGGAAATGTAGACTCCAAATAATATCTGGAAAAAACGACACGGGGTAAGTGCTCTCACAATTCCAAATGTAATACGGGGCAATATACCGATTATCGTTCAAAACCAGTTTGACTTTTCCATAGGTATTTGTGCAATCTTTGATGAAATCGACGACTCTTTGCGGCAGTTTTACTTTGGAATACATTTCCAAAACGTCAATCAGTGCAGAGGTTTCCATTCCAACACTGACGGCAGCGTAAAGCGTGTATGTTGTAAGCTTATATTCATGAATACGGGCAGGTCTGAAATTGAAAGGATAAGCGTTCATATGTAAAGTCTCGAAAATGGAGGGGGAAAAAAAAAAACCTTGACACCGGCTCGGCAATGGTAACAAGGAAATCAGATGCCTTCTCGCTAAGAGCATGAAATGCTTCGAGAAATATCCTGCCATCATCCGAAACCCAAAGTGGTTTTTTCCCTGCATCTGGTTTCAACGGAAGGAACGAAAAGTCTGAAGCTTGTGGCGGAGTAAAGTGGCGTGACGCAAGGTCATGAATGATTCCCGGATTGGATTGCTGAATTGAAGAGTCTGACGGCCGGTCAAGTGATAACGACGCCTGCGTGTGTGTTTTTGTTCGAACAAGCAGCGAAACTCTCGAAATGAGTCATGGCACGTAAAAAAACGGCCTTGCCGTGAAGCAAGAAAAAGAAACTCATCGCCACCTTCAACGGGACATGCACCGAGTACTCTTTCGTAACGGGCTCATCTTCCTCTTTCACTCCATTGGCGCCGTTGTTATTCGGAAAGAGCTCAGAGTTGTTGTTGCCGACAAAGGGTGACACAGAAGGTGAGTGCGTATGCGAGAAGGAGAGCGGTCTTGATGGGCCAAGACGGTTCCGTTGAGGGTCTGTGTTTTTTCAGTGTGTTGAGTCCAACAGTGGATGTGTGTATATGCGGGCCTCCAGACAACTCCTCCTTTATTATGGGGAATTCGCCGTTGCGCGCCGCGTTCATCATTCAATGCACATGTTGGCGGGGGGGTTACTCACCGCTTCCATCGCCGCCGTACAACCGCTTCATGCGTTCCCAATGTTTTTTAAACGTGACATGAGGATGTAAAATATGTTTCCATAAAGTCAAAATGAGAAGGACCGTTCCCGATTTTAACTTTAAAATCTGACCCAGTGTTCAAACAGCTGGGTCACAACTCTCCAGCCTCCAAACCAGCGTCTTAAGCAGCTGCACAAGGGATGCAGTCTCCAAACAATATTTGTACTCATTTTGAATTGCAGGATGCACATACCCTCCTTGAAGCACGCGCAGGAACAGCCAGCGCTTACGGTCTTTCAGCCACGGCGGCAGAGTTCATCGCATGGCGCGCGTTTATAATCCTGAGCCGTTCAAGTAAATTTGCATTTGGGATCGGAACTGTGTAGGTGGCGAGTACTATCTTCAGTTTGAGTGTAAAATAACAACAGCGCGTTTGTGACAAATGCCTTGATTCCGCAGCATCAGCGCCAACCCAACATGCATTCAGCAGTAGCAGTAGCAGCAGAGACAGAAGCAGAAGCAAAAGGGCTACCCCTTCAACTCGTTGCTGCCAGCCGGCTTCCACCGCAGTGAGTCAATGTGCAGCGTGCGTTCTCGGCTGCCAGACCAGAAACACGGAGACGAACACGCCAGATCCCACAAGTACTGAGAAGAACCTCGGTGCATCAAACAAAAGTGAAACAACCATCTGACCCAAATTGGACATAAAATTAAAATTCTCAAACCCGTGCCCGTCCAAAACTAAACGAGCGACGATGGAGACCACACAACCCATCGAGGCAGCCACGGCCGTAGAAGAGAATGCATCCACTGACATCCTTCCAGGCGATGCTAGTAAGGAGGAGTCTGTCCAGGCACAGGTGCGGCCTTGTCCCGCTGTGGCGCAGTTGTTTGCCAACCACTGACTGACTCTGCAAATATGAAACAGCTTGCCGTCGATCCAACGGTTACCAATGAACTTACGGACGCTCCTGCTGGTGCCAAACGAGATGTTGTTGTGCCTGAAATGCATACTTATGAACTTTTCATTTCGATTTTACCAGTCGATACTGTAGATAACCCTCTGATATCCACTGATAAAGCGGGATCGGTTCTTGAAAACGATGAGCAATTTGTGGAAGCGGAGGAAGTTCAACCCGTTGATGGTAATGCAACTGTCCCCGCCTCTGCACAACCTGAAGTGAGCTCAGAGGAAATAATCCTCGAGCAGCATACTGTGGAAACAGTGGAGACCTTCGTGGAGGTAACTGTTGGTGAGTGGTCTTGAAATACACGAATTTATCTTCAAAGTGGGCAATTCTGACGATGTGGCTCGTAGAGACCGTTTCGGAGTCTGATGTGAATGCGATCAAGGAAGGTATCGAAGAGACAGTGCTTGTAGAGTCTAATGAAACTATTACTGTCGAACCCGTTGAATTGGAAGGTAGGTTTATGCGTTTGCTGCCTAAAAGCTGTACGCGCTCACCTTATTTTTCCAATCCCTGGAAGACAACTCTTCTCAACTACTGAAAAGCGAAACTGTCACTAAGGATGCTGTAGAGTTGAATGTAGCGCGTCTTGAGGATCAGAACCAAGACTTTCTCGACGACTACCTTGACGAGGAAGTCGTCGGAACTTCACCCGCTCGTGACGAGGACCAGCCCGAAATTGCACCTGCCGCTGAAGTTGTGCTTGCCGCTGAAATTGGATTGGACACGTACAATGATTCTCCGATTGCAGAAGTCAATGCTGCCGCGGCCACTGAAACAGTTAATCAGACCGATGCAGTCACTGGCACTGATGCAGTTAATGAGACTGACGTAGTCGCTGACCTGGATCTAGTCACTGAAGTGGATTCTGTCGTTGTTGCTGAGCGTGAGACTGGAATTGCTGCTGAAGTACCTACTCATCAAGACTTTCTCGACGACTATATGGAAGAGGGTAACGAGCCAGAAAGCTTTTCGCTTGTTGAAGTGGAGGAACTCTCGCCGCCAGGTGAATTAATTGGCTTTTCTCAAAAGCGGCTTTAATATTTACAATACCTCAATAGCACCCCAGCTGAGCCCGCCTGCTGAGGAGGTTAGCACGGTACCAGTCGAGGTTAACGAGTCGTCGGAGACTCTTTCTGTAGAATCCCTCGTGGAAACTCATAATGTGAAAGCCATTAATGAGTTTGTGCAAGCGGAGAAGGCCGCCAATGATGCAGAAGTCTTGGACGAGAAGAACGTCGCTTCCAACATCATGAGTTCAAGTCTTGAGGCTGTAGCCGTTCCTGAAGATTTCAGTCTGGAAGCAACCATTACATCAAGCAACGAAACGCCAATAGAAACGCCGGCAAACAAGCCACCCACCGCGCCAAAACGAAGCGCATCCAGTGACAGTACATTGTCCAACAGCAACCGCTTGTGCACTGAAGACATTGACGGATTCTTGGAGCAGCTGTTTGAGAATGATGCGGATCTTGTTGATTTAGATTTAAGCGGATGCCAGCTTCTGACGAGCTCGCAGGGTGCGCAGCTTGCCGATGCATTGTCGCGGAACACTATTTTGCAGTCTCTTGACCTATCAGGCACGAAACTCAACACTCAAACTGCGATGCTTATTGGGAAGGTAATCATGAGTGCAAAAATGAACTCATCCATATTGACTGTTTTTTATTCACCTTCGTAGGCATTGCAAACGAATGATACTCTCAAGAAGCTCAACTTGGAGCGAAATTCGATTGGCCCGGCAGGATTCAAAGCCATTGCACTGGGTCTCATGGAAAACAAAAAACTCCGCGAACTCAAGCTTTTGAATCAGACGTTATCCGCCGGAACGAATGCGGAGCAATTTTTGGCGAAAGCAATGGCAAAGAATCACCAGTTTCGTACTCTTTTTTTTTTTTTTTTTTTTTTTTTTCACCTCGCCAGAAAACCAAATATTCACCTCATTTGTTATTTATCCAACAGCATTGTCAAAATGACCATTGCAATTCGAGACCCGTCGTCACGAGGTGTTGTGGACAGGGCCATTTCGAGGAACAATGAAGTTCAGCGGAGATCAATCATTCTTGTTTAAGTCGGCTTTCTTTTCATTCTTTGGTCCTTTATCATTTTCTGTAAAGCTTCTCGTTTCCATGCCGCTGAATTCATAGACCTTTTGTATGTGTGTGGGTGGGTGTCGGAAAATGTGCGTATAAATCCCGATCGTTGAGTTTTGGATCTGACAGTGTTGTACGTGTCTGAGAAGTGGGTGTAAGAGCACTGAGAGCCAATCTTGAACAACGAGCCCCTCCACTCCCAAGCCCCGATTCTCAACAACAATGTCAATTCAAATTTGCTCTACGCTGCGCAAATGCTGTTCCTCAGACCATGACACTTGAAAATTGGTATCCAAAGCAAGGCAGGGAATAATATGTGCGTGTTTGGATCCGTCTCTTTCATACCCCCAATCTACATTGTATTGTTCAAACTCATAGTACTCACTTGGCATTTGCGAATTTACATTGGTCATGTTTTTGTGTTTCTCGTTGTGTTGGTTAATCTTACCACTGCTCGCCATTTCAGCGTTTATGAGGTTTGGAAGCGAAGGGAGATAATCGCGGTCATTATGAGCAGCAAACAGGCACGCGGCCAACACGGCACGCCACTCTGGAAAACCGCATACCCCGCCGGAAGACGGCTACTTCCGCGTTCGCGACAGTTCCAGCACCTCATATGCACATTGCACATACCCATTCTGCACACCTAAATTATGCCCCAGACATTCATTCAGTACACAGGAGTGTTGGCAACTGTTTTGACCCTCGTTTCCTTTTATTTTTTCAAGTACAGCATCTACAAATGCCCGTTTCCGTCTCACTTTCCCACACATCACAGCAGCTAATGGTACACCTTTTAGGTTCACGAAGCAGAAAACAATGGGAAAGTAAAAGCAGCCAAACTCACCAAGGCAAAAGGGTATCCGCCATTTTTGAATTTGAACACCTTCAACAGAAGACTGTATGTAACAATAAACAAAGTTGCCACAATGAACGTTGCCGTCTTTTGCGCCGCAGGGTTCTGAATGCGAGGAACTTGTGTGTATAGAATCACAAAGAACACACTGATTGCTCCATCTACAAACAAGCATGTTGAGAGAAAGATCATAAGCTGATGCACGTTTCATGAATGTGCGCGAAAATACTCAACACAAAAGTCCAACAATTTGACTTTCAATCACAAATTGATTTTGAAAGCCGCCTGCGAAAAATTCGGGTTTTCCTTGGTTGCCGCCAATAAAGGGAGCACCACGGATCTGATTCCACATGTATCCACTGCAAAAGATGACAATCATACTCTGTAAAGTTGAAAAAATGTTCAAAAGAGCGCAATCAGCCATCAAGAAATCCATGCACTCACCAGCGACATCATTTGCCACAGCCTCTTTTCACTCAGGAAAGCAATGATTTGGTTTTGAAGCATGAACAGCGACGCAAGTACAGTCACGCCGAAAAAGGCGTAGGATGCGTATAATTGGTAGTCGATCGGGCGACGAACGGCAATCTTAATTCCAGAATGCCTTTCAACCCAGAATGCAAAGTCTTCGGCCTTAGTACCCCTGCAACGAAGGCGCCCATAGTTTTTTGATTGGTTTTTCTGTGTTTGGGGCTGTTGGTCGAACGGCACTCAACTGTCTGTTCAAGTCGTAAACTTCGTATTCGTCCTTAATCACACGCTTATTCGGCCCTTCGGTGGGAGGGAAATGGTAAACGAATGGAACACTGGTGAGCTTGTACTGCAAGCAGAGAAATGGTGAGTTCAGTGGAGCACAGTTGTGCATTCGCAACGAAAGGCAGCGTACCTTGTGGAAAATATCACGGCCGGCTGCAAAGTCCAAAACACCAAAGAAGACCTGGTTCTTGGGACCTCTCTTGTGCAATTCCTGCGTGATCAGCAAAACTTCCTGCGCAAACAGCCTGTTGAAATTAAAACAGGCGTTTTCAACACAAGGATATTTCGACATGCACTCCAGATTTGATGCGAGATTGGGGGGGAATACGCAACTGGCATGGCTGGCACTGGAATTCCTTGCCCTCGGCTGTGAGCACGACAAAGAGCGAGTAGTTGCGCGGTGTTTCGGTGGCAACTGCGAATGTCTTTGAGTCGAAAACGATGGGAACGGCGGGGTTTTCGGAAAGGGCCTTGTTGAGCTGTGATAATTTGAGGACAAGTGGTATATCAGTATTTTCGGACGGATTCCAACAACGGGGCGGATTCATTCATACGACTCACCCGTGTGATTTTATACTCTGAGCTGTATGCGGTGCAAGTCAGGGACAGAAGCGCAAGCAACGCGAACTGAAGCCAAGATGTCATTTTTCGCTTTCTTGTTTCAGCGATTTTATTAAATATTTACTGACTGTAAATTATCAAACAGGATCTGACGCTGCAAGCTGCTTTGTAAAAAGGGAAAAAGGGCGGGCTGATGGATTCTGAGAAGATGACTGCAATTGTCGAGCGAATATGTCCCATGTCAAGTGGGGCTGATGGACTGACGAGTAATCAAGTTTGGTCATTTCCCTCCTTCGTCAACACAGCGCGACTGCATTTACTGCAATTGCCCAAAAAGGAAACCCAATGTTTCGCATACTTCGCCGAGGCTAATTATCGGACAAAATGCCAATTGCAATTACTTTTCACGAATGAATTCATTACTCATTTTGCGTTGGTGTTTACATGAGTGGGATGTGCCCTCACATTTTTCATTCATCAAAACATCCCAGCCAGCATGCCCAGCCAGACAGTCACACCCACCGACCTGGAAGCTGCCTCTGGCCCTGCATATCTCCAAGGCGTTTCCATCAACAGCTTCAAGGGCAAACCATACGATTTACTAGCAGAGACGAAGGTTGGAATCCTCTCAGCTTCATTTCCCCAGCCCTTCAAACTTGTTTTTACTCAACTTTCTTTCCATGCTACCCTTTCTCGCAGGGCAAAGTAGTGCTTTTTGTGAACGTTGCGTCTCGCTGTGGATTCACCGGCCAGTACGAAGGACTTGAAGCGCTTCACAAAAAATACAAGAGCCAAGGTCTCTTGGTCATTGGTATCCCGAGCAACGATTTCAAGCAAGAGCCTGCGGATGGTGAAAGCTGCCGGCTAAACTTTGGTGTCACATTTCCAATCTTGGAGAAGTGTCATGTACGTTTATTGTCGCGTATATGTTTTGGAAGTGTCTGAAATTATTTCTTCTTCAGGTAAACGGTGAAGAACAGCATGAACTGTATCGCAACTTGAAGGCGCAGAAGTCACGCCTTATTGGAAGAGGGATCATTTGGAACTTTGAAAAGATTCTTGTTGGTCGCGATGGAAAAGTAGTGGACAGATATCATCCATCTCTGCAACCGTTGGCGCTGGAGCCGTGGATTGAGAAGGAACTTGGATTGTGAGACTTGTTTCACTTCAACTTGCATCGTGGTCGATGCTTCGAAAACTAAAACATTTGATGCGTTGCAGGGCTAAAGCTACGGTACTATCAAGCATTTGGCATGCTTTCAAACGCGGCAAAGAGCATTTTGTGGCCGTGTTTCTGTTTGTAATTCTTGTATTATTCTCCGGGTCCGAGTACCGACGCGACTTTTACTGTCGCTGAAGATGAGATCCAATAAACAAACATTTTGCATGATGGTGAAGGGCGCCTCCTTTGTGGGAATGGATACTTCAAATCGTTTGGGTCGAAAAAGAAATGTACCATGTGTGAAAAGATAAGATCAAGGATTCACGCAAAATGCATCTGCTGCCAAGGGAAATGGACAAGCTTGCGCTGCACAGCGCGGGATTCCTCGCCCAAAAGCGACTCGCGCGAGGTCTGCGACTGAACCACAGCGAGGCATGCGCGCTGATTGCCTCGCAGCTTCTGGAGCTCATTCGTGATGGAGCACACACAGTGGCACAGGTGAGTCACATTGACTCACACTGCCTCGCTCAACGACTCACTCTTTGATGCAAACGAACCTTTCGATGGATCCTTGATGGATATTCCGTGGCTTTCGATGACTCTCCCATTCCTCCGAATTCTCGAAAAACTGTTCCAGCTGATGCAGCTTGGCCGCACACTGCTCGGCACGCGTCATGTGCTGCCCGGTGTGGCGCAGACACTGCACTATGTGCAGGTCGAGGGCGCGTTTGTCGATGGAACCAAGCTGGTGGGCATTGTTTCCTTGTTTACGCGCTTTTCAGAAATCCACCTCAATCAACCACCTCCAAACCTAACTGCTCCGAACTGGCCGACTTGAAAAACAAAGGTGACTGTGCATGAACCAATTGCGGGCCCTGATGCCGATCTTGCTCTTGCCTTGCACGGCTCTTTCCTTCCCATTCCGAGCAACTCGGTTTTCGAACTCATCGAAGCCTCAACGGAGCGTTGCCGTCCGACCAGCGTCAGTCCCTCTGGAAGCAGAGGAACTTCGCCAGCCCATGTTATGCCAGAGGCTGCAGATTCCATGGAAACTGAACACGTTTCTCAGCTTGCTGTGTCTAAAAAGTCTGCAAGATACCTGCCTCCGGGTAACCTTTCTCATCTTTGGTCGTCATTCGATTCATTTTCTCACCTTTCCTTTCCTTTTGAAATCAAGGTATTGTTGTGGTAAAGCCAGGAACGATTCTGCTCAACAAAGACCGCCCTCGAACATCAATTCTTGTGGGAAACCACGGAGACAGACCTATTCAGGTGAATTTCGGTCATGCGATATTTCTTGTGGACACTGACTGGCGGATATAGGTTGGATCGCACTACCACTTTATCGAAACAAACAAACTGTTATCATTTGATCGCGCCATGGCTTACGGTCAACGCCTCGATATCCCGGCCGGAACGGCTGTCCGTTTTGAACCAGGTCGAACCGAATTCATGCCTCCAACGTCAGATATCGTGTTATGTGCTTATTTATTTATCGTTGGCAGGTGAATCCAAGGTCGTATCCCTTGTTCCCATTGCTGGCAACAAAGTGATTCGCGGCGGGAATAACGTTGCGTCTGGCCCAGTTCGCACCCCAACTTTGCCCGACCATCTTCTCCGAGAATTGATCAGGAATGGGTTCATGCATGCTACCCAAACTCAATCTTTCCCAGCAATGCCACCGTATGAGATGGAAAGACAGCGTTATTCAGATGCGTACGGTCCAACTGTTGGGGACAAAATTCGACTGGCGGACAGCAGTATTTGGATTGAAATTGAACGCGATTATACAGTGTACGGGGATGAAGCTGTGTTTGGAGGAGGAAAAGTTATTCGGTTTGTTTGCAAATCTTCTTATTTCTTTCATCGAGAAATGCTAAATGGTTTCAAAATGGTGCCAACAGTGAAGGAATGGGACAACAGGCTGGGGTGGGCCAAAAAGATGCGCTGGACTTGGTCATTACAAATGCAGTCATTTTGGATTATACCGGAGTCTACAAGGTTGTTGCATTTTTAATTCAAACAGGTTCTGCTTCTGACAATGGATATTTTCGCACAAACGTCACAGGCCGATATTGGTATTAAAAATGGTTACATCTCAGCTATTGGAAAGTCTGGCAACCCAGACGTGATGGATGGTGTTTCAGAAGGAATGGTGATTGGAGTAACTACAGAAGTGCTGGCTGGAGAAGGATGCATTTTCACAGCAGGTGCTATTGACACACATATTCACTTCATTTGCCCGCAAATTTGTACTGAGGTGAGCAGAAATTGAGTCACAGAGCAGTTTCAAAACTGAGAAAACTTGCATTCACCCCAGGCTATAGCTAGCGGAATCACAACATTAATTGGTGGTGGAACTGGGCCCAATACTGGCACTTGTGCTACCACATGTACACCAGGGAAATCACACATTCGAATGATGTTGCAGGCTACGGATGATTTGCCCCTGAACTTTGGTTTCACGGGAAAAGGAAACACAGCGAGTCCTGAAGGAATTGCGGAGCAAATCGAAGCGGGTGCTATCGGCCTCAAGTTGCATGAAGACTGGGGAACAACACCGGCTGCCATTGATTGTTGCTTGACTGCCTGCGACGAGTTCGACGTTCAGGCGACAATCCACACAGATACTCTGTGAGTGCTCATTCACACACGTTCCTACACCAGAGAACATTCTGGGCTAATAATTCTCTGACACTGAAATAGGAACGAGTCCGGTTTTGTTGATACGACCATCAGCGCGTTCAAAGGCCGTACCGTTCATGCTTATCACTCTGAAGGGGCTGGGGGAGGCCATGCGCCCGATATTGTCACAGTTTGCGGAGCCCCTTACACAAACGTGATCCCATCAAGCACCAATCCAACACGCCCATACACAAAAAACACAATTGACGAACATCTCGACATGCTTATGGTCTGCCATCACCTTTCCAAGGATATTCCCGAGGATATTGCTTTCGCCGAGAGTCGTATTCGTGGAGAGACGATTGGTGCTGAAGGAATCTTGCATGATATGGGAGCTGTCAGTATCATCAGCAGTGACAGTCAAGCCATGGGACGCGTTGGCGAAGTTGTTTCGAGAACTTGGATGACGGCAGACAAGATGAAACAGCAGAGGGGCCATCTTGTTCCGGATGAGGGTGATGGCCATGTAGATTTATCGGATAATTTCCGAGCGCGAAGATATGTTGCCAAGTACACGATTAACCCGTAAGATCTCGACATGAGGTTTTTTCACCTGCAAAATTTTTGTGATGGTTGACTTAAAATCATCATCGTTTGTCAAATAGGGCTATAGCGCATGGTGTTTCACATGTGGTCGGATCCATAGAAGTGGGCAAGCTGGCTGATCTCGTCATGTACAGGCCAGAATTTTTTGGGACAAAACCTGAGTTGATTTTGAAAGGCGGAATGGTTGCTTGGGCACAGATGGGAGATGCGAATGCTTCGTACGTGCTTTTTTACTGACATTGTTCGACGGCAATGGCGGCGTTTTATACTAAATTCTCAAACAATCCCCACGCCACAGCATCCCAACACCGCAACCTGTAATTTCCAGGCCCATGTTTGCCGCATTTCCCAGTGCAACACGCCATACATGCCTCGCATTTGTTTCAAAAGCTTCTCTTGAAAATGGCGAAGAAGGAGCCCGCGGATACCATCTGCGTAAGCGATTGGAGCCAGTTAAAAAGTGCAGAGGGATTGGTAAAAAGGATATGAAGTTGAACAACGCATCTCCCGTTGTGACGGTTGATCCTGAAACGTACAAAGTTCTTATCGATGGGGAACATCATGTGAATGAGCCTTCTGATTTTGTTTCGATGAATAGCAGCTTCCTGTTTTGAGAGTTGATAAAAATAAATTGTAGAAATGATGCGAAAGATGCGCCCGTTTAACCTGAAGTGTGCGTGTCGGCAAGCACACATTTGGGGGGTTTTTTGGGGGGAGGGTTTCTCTCAACTTCTCCGTCAAAGTTTTTGACGAGGAAAGGATATACGACAGCAACAGCGCAAATAAAATCAAACCCGCATATAACTTGGACATGTAAGGAAACCATAACATGTATCCGTGTTTTTGTCGAGTAAGGAGATAGTAGGAAAACTCCTGAATTCAGGAACAGTACCGACGCGTATGCGACAAATGCTTGCTGTGGCAGAAGAGATAGTTTATTGTGCCGATATGTTAAACAAAGGGGACATTTGCGCGTGCCCAGACAAAGTGAAAGGTGCCTTTAATTCACTGCTGCCAGCAACAGACTGGGTGCCCAACGACATGATCCAAGGACTTGAACCAAATACAGCCCCCCACAACAAGCTCTGCATGGTAGAACAACGCTACGTGCATCAAGCCATCCTTTCCAGTTCAACTTCGACACTAAAGATTGCGGCACAAAGCCAGGTAAAAACACGAATAGAGAAACGCCTCAGCACGCACAACAAACAAGACAATTTAATTTGCGTTAGTTTCATATAAAGTGGAGAGAGTCAGAGTTTGTTGGCACAAATAATAAAATTCTTTTGAAAGACGAACCACCCAAACCCGTTTTCTTCCAAAAAAAAAATGTCCTCAAAGTACGTGTCGCGTCACACATTAACCACCCAACAACACACACATACACAACATACTCACCCCCTACACACCTCATCAACAACAACCCCTCTCACAGAAAGCATTCCGCTCCCTCCGCATTCCTCACACCCCAGTCGTCGGCCCGCGCCGACCAATCCTTCCCACGCTACCAGCGACCAACAGCCTCAACACCCACACCAACATCTCAGCACCGCCCCGCACACGCCCGATCTAAACCCGATGCGGACGAATCCCCGTCAGTCCTTGTGGACACTCAACAGCGTCTTGCAGAGATGTCGGCTCAATTGGCAACAGCAAACGAGCGAATCCAAGGTCTTGAGATGGAACTTGGGATGCGTAGATCATCGACTGTGGCAAATGCAGGTCTGCTAAAAGAAAAATGATCCCTCTTGAAACATTGATCAACCTCTCCCAGTACCTCTCAACAAAGATCTGATGCATTTTTCTTGTCGTCACGACAACTGTTAAAAAACTAGATACGAGCAACTTTCCTGCTCATTCAACTGGAATGGAACCGTTTCTGGCTGTTTTGATATCCTCGCTGCGTGCGGATCTTTCATTGAAGAACGAAACCATTTCCACTCTGAAAGCCCAAGTGGAAACGCTCGCGGCAGCTTCGAACCCACTCCAAACGTGAGAAACCAAGTCAATTTTTTTTTTTTTTTGTGAAATGGTTGTATTTTCCGACTGCATCCTTTTAACGAAAAGAGTTGCAGTATTTCGGCGAAGCGAATGAACGACACGTTGACGAACCTGCGGCAGGAAAACGAGTATCTTTTTGAGGTGCTCAACAGTGGACATGTTGAGAGCTTGGAAATGCAGCTGGCACATACGAAAGCGTCAAATATGGCGCTTGCATATAAACTGAAAGGTATAGTTTTATCTTGTTTGTTTTTATGGTTTTCTGTCCTCCTTTAAATATTTTGTTTATCGACTGGGTCACTGTCCTAACAGAGACGGAAAAGATGGTGCAGCAGCTGGACTCGGAGCTGACGCGTGTGGTTGTGGAGGGGGTCGGACATCGGCAGCGCCAGGACAGCGGTGCGCAAGTCAGCCACCATGAACACGAGAAAAAATTTTAAAGTTTTTTGACAATTTGAAGAAACTTTTTGTGGTTGTTGAGCACAGGATACAGATGCGTTATTTATGTTGAATGGCGCATGTCGACGATAAAAAAGTTGAACCCAAAGAAAAAAAGAGAAAACCAAAAACAGAAAATGTAGAAACAAAAAAACGGAGAAATGTTCGATACGGACAAGAGCGCGTGTGGGGTCAAGCCATGGCAAAAATAGTATACACAAGCATCGTACCAGTTGCTGCAAACGACCATGCCGCCCCCGCAGCAGCAGCAGCGCTTTTCTTTGACGTGGAAACAGTGGCATTGTCCACCTTCACACTCGGAACATCAGGAATCGACTGAGCATTCAACGGCACGCCAAACGCTTTACCAGTATTGGCAGCATACGCCAATCCAACACGGCCCCCATTCCCAAAGTCATACACGGTAAACAGTTTCCTCAAAAACACGTCCCCAAAGATCCATACAGGGTTGCCTTCGCCCGTGTTTTTCATGTTCATGGCTTGGAAACCCAAGTAGCATCCTTGCGCGTCGCTGAGGACATAATCTTGCCATGTGATTTCAAAAGAAGGTTGGTTTCCAGAAACGCCTTTCCCGCCAAATGTCATGGCAATTGAAGGTAACCGCTGAGCATCTGTACATGCCACACGCGTGTAACCCGTGTTCAAGTCCGTCGTAAGGGTCACGGGTTTTCCCACAGACTTTTTCTGCAGGGTTGGAAGCAGCTGAAGTGTGTAAAAGTTTGGGTCGATCGTGATGAGCGAGGTTCCAGAGTCCATCAGGCCGTATGTCGTCGTAAGGTTTAAAGGCGTGATGCTCAAAGGCGCAGTTGGTTTGGTTGCATCAAGAGTTCCAACGATTTGAACGTTTGTGATTTCGACCATCCAGAAGTACGATTTTGACACGTTCACGATGGGGTAGTACATGATGTCGCCATTGTAACGCGCTGGATCAACGCCTCCAATAATCACTTCTCCTCCGTTCATGGTTTGAATGCCACCGGTGGTTGAGCCATTCAACCATATCGAAAACAGTGGCTGACTGATCATCCCCATTCTCACCATACTGTAAATGGGTGTTTCGTAGTACCCCATCGCAGAGACTGTGGGCTGCAAGCCTCCCTGATATGCGAACCCGACCAACCCAGACACGGTTCCATTTTGTTGGTAAAAAATTGTGGGGTCCTCATAGTCTACGAGAATAAACTGCTGCTTGGGAATGGTAAAGGAGCCCCAGTTCATAACATCCGATGCCATGACACCTCCTATGGAACCAGCACCGTAGGTCACGTTTGAAGGCTTGCCGCTGCTAATATTCATGAACGTGGACGACTTGGAGGAGTCGAATGGGTATAAGTCGTTGCAGTTCTTTGCATCATTGCATGCTTTGGAGCCAATCCAGAAGGCAGCGGATCCCGTGTCAATCTGAACCACGGTTTGTTGAGGCGGTGTTCCGAATGAAATATTGGCGTAGTACTAATAAGAACAAGAATGACAATTTTTTTTTGTTTTCAGTTGGTAAATGAAATGGGGTAACTAGAATTGGTTTCAGCACTCACAGCTTGGTCGTAATGGTTCATGATGGCCATTGCATTCGCACCAGCGATTCGGTTCAAGTTGCGACCAACATCAGCGCCCATCTTGAAGGCGGGGTTCGCAGCGAAACGGTTAAAGTTGCGCAGGGCCGAGTTGACGTATGCATTCTCTGCTGGTGGTTCTTGCTTCCATAGACCCATTCTGTGTGAATGATGGAGGAATGTTAGGTACTGATGGACGGTGGGTAGGTTTCATGTTGACGGTTACCTGATCATGCATGGGGGTTCTGCGCATTCCGCCAGGGTGGATGTTGCAGCAAGCGAGACGGACAGAGCAATGTTCAAGATAAGCATGTGTGTGATATAGGATGCAGGAATGCTGGATGCAGGGGGTGAGAGGGATGGATGGGATGCAAAGAGAGAAGAGAATGCGGTTTTTGGTATGTTTAAAATCGGACACTTTCTGTACTTTGAAGGGAAACTGGTTTCAACAAAATGTGCAAAAACAATTTCAATTGTCGCACGCAGTTTCTGGTCGTTCATTTGACGACAATCGTAACGAGTAATGAACTGATTTGGAGTCAAACCATCGCAATTACGTAACCAGTTAGTTCTTTTGTTGCTGCTGGCTGGCTCTGGAGGCGAGCAAGCAAGCAGCTTAAATATTTACATGGGATTTAAATGTTGGAGATGGTAAATGTTTTTAGTAAATAAATATTATACAGATCAGCAAATCCAATGACAGTCAGGCTCGTCACCTTCGACGCGTTCAATACCCTGTTCCGTCTCAAGAAACCCGTGGGGACCCTCTATGCCCAGCATCTGCGCCAACTTGGCCACACTGTGCCTTCAGATGCCGCCGTCACTCGCTCCTTCGCAGCAGCCTACAAACGTGCCGCTCTCTCTGCCCCCCATTTCGGCCATGCTACTGCAGGGAGATACCACGCCTGGTGGACACGTGTCATTACGGACACCCTTGCTACCAGCGGGCTTCCTAACCCAGATACCGCTACAGTCGAGTCGCTCATCACCTTGTTTGCAACCAAGGATCCGTATCAGGTTGAAAATTCGGCGATTCCCCTAATTGCGCACTTGTAAGAGTCTCCCTCCCTTTTTCTTTTTCATCTGATCTTTAACATTCATTTGGAAAAAGAAAACACCGCGGCTGTATCATTGGAGTTTTATCCGATTCGGACGATCGAACAATCAAAATCTTGGCCGAACTGGGCTTCAATAACCTCATTGACTTTTACTGCCTTTCGCACCAAATCGGCGCATCGAAACCAAGTCCTCTCATGTATAAAGCGGCTTTACGACTTGCTACAGCTGCTTCCAGGCATGGAGAAAGTATACATTCACATGAAGCATGGCACGTCGGAGATGATGTCGAACGGGACTATGAGGGAGCGCGTGCATGCGGGTGGAATGCGATTTTATGGAAAAACGAAGGATCAGCGTCGTTGGAGAAAGTTGTATTGAACGAACTGGATGCAATCAAGTGACCAAAAAAAAAAAAAAGAGAAGCTATTTGTTGGGCCCGCCATCGTCTTTGAAGGTGTACAATGCACCAACAACTGCCGCGGCCAGGAACACAATAGAAATGAAGAACCAGATGACTCCCCACAGTTGAGGAGGACCACAGCAGATTCTGGCAAACTGGCTGAAACGAGACTTGTGTGTCAGTTGTGCTTTTTTGAAGAATATCCGGAAGAAAATGAAAAACAAGAACAAAACCTGGCATCACTCTCATTCACTTTGCGAAGAATAAGGTCCTCAAGAATGTCCCACACGGAATACAGTGCGCTCATTGTCCCCAAGAATAGAATAAAGTATCGCAGGCCAACTCCACCTTCATAGGGAAGCCACCACAGAAAGGCAATCACCCCAATAAACACGATCGTGATTCCGCGCGTCAGCCAGTTGCGAGCCCATATCAAAGTAGCCAGCATACATAGACCGACAAATACGGCTGCCACTTTGGAGGCCAGCAGATTGAAGCCACAAAAGATCATCAGTGCTCCAAAAAAGGATGAAGACAGGTACCCTGCGAGAAACGAGTTTTGTGAGCAGTCAGGCTAGTTGTCCAGTTTTACGTTGGCCCGAATGAGCAATTGACAGAGTGATGAAGAAGGTTCAACCCCACGTGCATATCCAAATGAATTGGGAGAAGGCAGGCAGCACACGCATACACACACCTGCAGGCAGAGACAAGTAGATGTTGCCTCCTTGCATCTTCGTCTGCAATGCGTTCCAGTCCGGGTTAGCACCAGTACCATCGCAATTCATCATTCAAAGAAGGGACACCAACCAGCCCACCCTCATCTGGATCCACAGTGATGCTGTTGACTCTGGCGCCAGTGCAGAACCCGACACTTGCATGTCCAAACTCGTGCAGAGCAACCGTGAAGACCTTGAATGGCCACAAGAGATGCTTGATGATAGGCATGGACCACAGAATGGCGATTCCCACAGAGTAGCCTGCGATGAAGTAGATGGTGCGCAGCTGCTCAGCGTTGGGCTTCAGGCGTTCGCCCACATTGCTGCTCATTTGTGTTGTTGCAAATGGAGTTGAATTCTGATTGGCTGTTCAAAGAATTTTTGTGAAAATGAAGACTTGCTCGCTTGTCGCTTGTTTGACTCAGCTGACGCTTGCATCGACGACCGTCCGGTAAACCTGCATTCGTTGGTCTCTCCTCCACTAGTAGCGTATGCTCGGTAGCTCACCTCACTTCCCCAGGCTGTTGCTCGAAGAGCCGAAATCTGAAACACCGCTCTCATTTCGGGTCCAAAACACACATACCAGATACGCAGACCTACTACACGAAGCCGAGATCATTGATGCGTCAGATTCAGCATCTAAAGACGCTAGAACAGCCCTGGAAAACCAAGGCGACTTTGGATACTTTGTTTCAGTTGACCTGGGGACACCTGCCCAGACCCTCAAACTTCATGTCGACACAGGCTCTGCTGCAACATGGACATCGTCAAAGGAGTGTATACGATCGAAACGCTGCAACGAATTGAATGGGTTCGACCCATCGGCAAGTTTGACCTTTGTGAACGAAACTCAGCCCTCCACAATCATTTATGGTGTTGGGAAGCTGAAAGGGTATCGATCGAAAGAACTCATCAACTGGGGAAGCTTCTCGGTCTCCAATTTCACATTTGTATTGGCAGACTACGAGGATCAAGCTTTGTTTGATCAGCAAGGTGAGGACTATCGCGTCCGATAACACCATGTAAGCTAAACACGTCTTTCCATGAATTTATTGTCCAGCGAAAATGAATGATGGTCTTGTCGGACTGACGGTTTGTTTCGGAAATCTTGTTTGCATAGCCCTGAAGAACTGACACAAACCTTTCCACAGTATCAAAATGGCATGAAAGCAGATACCACGGGTACAAATCCAGACTACTATCCGTCCCTGATTCTACATTTGTTCAGCAACAACCTGATCGAGCGACCGTTTTTCTCCTTATGGCTGAATGGAAGCACGGATGGTACAACCATCACAAGCGGCGGTGAAATACTTCTGGGAGGCATCAATGAAAGATACAAAACTGGAGATCTCAAGAACTACCCAGTCGCAACGATTTCAGGCAGCTATTATTGGTCTCTCGAAATCGCCACTGTCCGAGTCATGAAGAAAGACTCTCTCCTGATTCAACCAATTCCTGGGCCTTTGATCGGAGCAAGCCAAAAGAGCTTTGCAATATTAGATTCGGGAACTAGCTTCTTGGCGTGTCCGTCGAAAGTGTTCAGAGAGCTTGTCGTGAATCTCGCGATTCAGTCCGGACTTCAAGAGGGTGATATCGTGTACAATACTGCTACGGGGTTGGCGAAAGTCGACTGCGTCTTGGCGCAAAGCTTGTCTCCTCTGGGCTTCACTTTCACCAGCGCTTCGTCTGCTGCTCCGTTCACGTACCAACTGTTTTGGGAAGATTACGTGGTGAATGACGGATCCAATTGCTACTTGGCGATTCAACCGCTCGATTTGGTGGGAATCAAAGATGCCGCGTCTGTTTGGGTTTTAGGGGCTGTATTTCTCAGGCGGGTGTATTCGACGTACGATTTCAACGGGACAATTGGGCTGGCTTATTCGTCAAACACAAACAAAGCGAGCTCTCTTCCCCAGGATACTCTCAGAGTGGCATCCAAGTCTGAAGGGCAAAATCAAAGTGGTTCCGGCATTGGGTTTTCTGGCATTGGGACAGCGTTGTGTCTTGCAGCAGCATTTTTCTTTTGAAGACATGTGCGCGCGTGTTGAACACCAATGTGGATAAAGGACGTGTAAATATATTTAACCGCAATAAATATTTATTAAATCTGAAAATGTAAACGCATATTGCCCATGTGTGTCAGTTTAATTTTCCCTGAAACTGTCCAGACCAAAAAGGAGGCAAGTGAACTGCTGCACCCCTCTCCCTTTTCGCAACAGCAACCATCTGTCGCTAGCATCGCAACTTGCAAGAGCTGATCGAACATATAACTACCGATTCGCGCAGAATGAAACCAAGTCCCCTCGCCGACGCCTGTGCTGGAGCAGCCGGAGCAGTCTTTGCCAACTCACTCGTCTTCCCACTCGATGTGTAAGAACATCAATTGCAAGCTCTATTGAAACTGCGCCCGCTTTCTAACGACGAATGTCCATTGCGAAATCTGTTCTTTTTTGGGGGATGCTGATTTGTGGGGGCGTCATTCTGACAGCATCAAAACTCGACTTCAAACGCAGAACAAGCTTGTGAAAGGAGGGGACATGTATGCAAACTCTCTGGATGCGTTCACCCAGATTCTTAAAAAGGAAGGCATTGCTGGACTGTACAGTGGACTTGGCGCGGGACTTTTCGTGAGTTTCCCTCCCCCCCTCACGCCTTCTTTTAACAAGCTGGATTTTTTGGTGTCGCTGTTTTCCCCCTGTCACATTGCGATTGCGTTGCGACTGCGTTGCGGCGTCTTGGTGTCTCCCGTCATTAAGAGTTGGGATGCAAGTTGCGAAAACCTGTCGAAGATGTTTCAGAGACAAAAGATCTTTTCGAAATCTCCTCGCAGACCATATATATGCACGAAAGATTGCAATACATTGCTGCGAACTGCATTTTGTCGAAGCTGTTTCCAACATAACTCATCAAAGAAATCTCACCAAATTTTTTTTTGACTGTCTGGCAGGGTACCGTGGCCTCAGCGTTCTCATACTTTTACTTTTACTCTGTAATTCGCGCAAAGCATGTAGCATCGATTCCGGCAGGCCAAGGTAATACCCAATCTCGCCTTCATGTCACTTGTGGAAAGAAAATTTCTCATTCCGCATTCCAGAAATTTCAACACCCGTTGAGCTTTTGCTTGGAGCAATGGCGGGCGCGTTATGCCAAGTGTTTACTCTGCCTATCGCTGTTGCCACGACTCGCCAGCAAACTCTTCCCCCAGACGAAAAGCAATCTTTCATTGAGACTTTCAAAACAGTGCTGAATACAGATGGGCCGCAGGGACTGTGGAAGGGTTTCAAAGCGAGCATGATTTTGTGTGTGAATCCAGCCATCACATACGGCATGTTTGAGCGCGTTAAATCTATGTGGTTGAAACGGAAGGCAAAGTTGGGAGGAAGTCTGGCCATGACCAGTTGGGAAGTGTTCTTGGTGGGTGCTCTGAGTAAGACGCTTGCAACTGTTGTCACGGTGAGTTATGGATTTTTTAGTTTATTGAATTTTTCCCTTGGGTTTGGTTCGTGACTTGACGTCTCGTTTGTGCAGTACCCATACATTATGGCCAAGGTGCGTATGCAGTGGGCGGTCCCAAAGTCGGCGAGCGACCTCTCCCAGAGCGATCGGGATGCGCTGCATTACAAGGGCTCTGTGGACGTGCTGAAGAAGGTCTTTGCCACAGATGGAATTAAGGGGTGGTACAAGGTGCTTAGAAATAATTTTTTGGGCCCTTCAGAATGAACGCAACTCTAAAACTTCCCATCAACAACTCTACGTAAGGGCATGCAAACGCAAATTGTGAAAGCGGTTCTGTGCCAGGCCATTCTGTTTGTGAGTAAGGAGAAGTTCCTGGCGTACACACTCGCTGTGTTCAGCATGCTGAGCAAAGAGGGGGTGGATGCGGTGGTCAACTGAGCATGCGGGGCAACAGATGGGCGCTGCTTTCTTTTTGTTTGTTTCTATCGTGGGGTTCGCTGAGCGATGGTTGAGAATTTGAAATCGGGGACGAGGACTGAAACATGCTTTCTTTTTTCAGTTTCTAACAACAAAAAAAATAACTTGGCTCAAACAAGAAACAAACCACGTCATAGCATGTCACTCGACACGATCGCGAACGTGACTGAGTCGGTCCAGTCCTGGCTCCTCTCAGACGACCACTGGGTCAACCGAGGCTCTCGAAAGCTCTACTCCTTCCCTGTGCACCCCTTTGCAGCTAAAGTGCTGATGCTGCCTCCAGGCTCGCCCTCCGTCAGCTTCCTCATATCAGAACTCTGGTATGTAATGCAGCTTCTCCTGTGATGCAGCGCAGTGAATCCGTTTTGGGGCCTTCCCACGACACCCTTTGTAAATGGATTGCCCGATTTCTAATTCGTGCCCTGATTGACAGCATGATCTTTGCACCAGTCGCATTCTACTGGCTCTACTCGACTTTTCTATTTGTCCTATCGCACATGAATCTGTGAGTATCGTCGCCTTTCGACCGCCGCAGCTTGATCTAATATTATTGTTGATCCGCAGCACCATGGTCGAAATCCATCGCATACCCACAAACCAAGCCATGCGTACACCCAACAAAGTCACTGTCCGTAAAGTCCTATACGCAGTGGCTCTTCAGCATATCGTCCAAAGTATCACTGCATTGGTGATTGTAGTAATTACAAGGCCAGAAAACGTGGAAGACTGGAAAATGGAAAGCCCGCTTCTGGTTGTCGTCAAACTTGGAGTTGCGTCTGTTCTTCTGGATACGTATCAGGTGAGAGAGAGCGTTTTTTTTTTTTTTTTTGATTTCCGAGCTGACCAATCACATGTCTGCAATTTCTAATGTCGCATAACAAATGCATTAACAATGAGCAGTACTGGATGCATCGCTGGGCACACACAAATCGCACTCTCTACCGCATGTTCCACAGCGTCCATCACGAGCTTACTGTCCCTTTCGCATTCGGAGCACTGTACAATCATCCCGTCGAAGGCTTCGTCATGGACACGATCGGAAGTGGGGTACCATCGCTTCTTCTCAACATGCACCCATGGACCAGTGCTCTTTTCTACAGTATCGCGACTCTGAAGACTGTCGATGATCATTGCGGCTATTCCTGGCCGTGGAGTCCTGCTGCGCTTTTCAACTCGAACGGCGCTGCGTATCACGACATTCATCATTGGGGAAAAGGACGCATGTACAACTTTTCTCAAGTATGTATCTTTCTAGGTTTTCTTTTGTTTTTTTGTATCCAATTTGCGTCAAGTCCGCGTTTTTTGGAATCTGGGTGACTTATATATTGTGTTGTTTCTTTGAAAAAATCAGCCCTTCTACACCTTCTGGGACCATCTCATGGGAACAGAATATGATAGCGCAATGGCTCGGAAAAAGCTCCTGCGTGAAAAGCTGGAGGCATTAGATGGTGTCAAGCGTGAAAGCGATACGGATGAAACTGGCAGTGTATCGAGTGTCACTACCAGCCTAACAAAGGAGGAACAAGCAGCCACCAATGCTGCCAATTCAGCAAAACTGAACAAATTTGTTGCCGAGGAATCGCTCCGGCACAGAAAAGTAAGAGCAGCTGAGAACGAGGGCAGCAACCAATCACGCGTAAACTCGTTAACAAGGATTTCTGCTCGCTTATTAGAGCAGAATATTAAGGGTAGATAATTTCCACAAAAGAATCAAACTCTAATTTAGCTTTGTTTTTTTACTGTCTTTTTTGTTTGTTTTGTTTGCTTCTTTTTTAACTTTATTCGCCATTCATACTTTATTCGGAAATACAATCCTTTACACTCACGCTCATGCTCATCCCTTTGGATAAATCGTGTATACCAAGTTGGTGACAGCCGTTAAACACGTAATGATGAGGCATGTGATTGCCAATGTCCGTGGCTTGAGTGGGAAGCGTTTGGGGATGGATCGAAATGCCTTCATAGGTCTCACTTTGCTGCGACGATGCGCCTGTTGCCGATTCGCATCTTCCATCACCTCCATTTCATTTCCCATCACCAGTCTCCCATTTCGATTCGACTGTGCCGCCTTATTTCTTGCCAAGGAGGCCATATGAAGAAGCATGGCCTTTTCGTGCAAATCGGCGGCTGCAACACTCGTCATGGTCATGTATCTCTGACTTGCTCTCAACACGCTCCTCTCATCATCACTCCCAAGAGAATTGTCACGGCGTTTCGTTGCTGAAGACTGTGCAGCAGGTCGAGGACGCCACCAAGACGGCATCTCTGCACGTCGACTGTCTTTGGACTGCGACCGCGAAGATGAGGTGGAAGTTTGCGACTTGCCAGGCTCGGAGCCTTCGATCTGCGTTACAAACTGGCTGTCATTGGCGCCGAGTTGCGGGTCGTCGACAACAAGGACACTGTTTGAGCGAGTTGATGCGCTGTTGGGACCTTCTTGTTGTCGCGATTTGGACGCGGTTCGCTCGTTTCTGTCGAGAGGTGTCACGGCACTGCTGCTTGTGGAGTCCCTCGGAGGAAAGCTGCCATGAGCGGATGTCGCTACCAGAGCTGGGGTATACTGTAGGATTTGTGAATGGGCCCCGTTGGGGATGAGCAGAGGGCCATCGTGCAAGGAGCTTGTCAGAGCATGGGGGTCCAAAAGTGCTGGAGGTAAAAGTGAAGGTTCGTCCAGCTCTTGGCAGTCAGGGAATAAATGCTCATGGATGGGACGAGGAGTGGCAGGGATTTCAGCAAGCTGCGAGTAAGTGGAAACGGGCGTCCCCGTTGCACGCGTAAGAGTCACAAGTAAACCTTCGTCCATTACAATCTCAAATGGACGGTCTGGTCGGTCATGGATTTGGGGCCAAATCTGTCGAGTTGGAGGTGACACAACAGTTCCACCCGTTTCTAGAAAGGCAGAGAATAAATGCTCATGGATGGGATGAGGAGTAGCAGGGATTTCAGCAAGCTGCGAGCGAGCAGAAACGGGCGTTCCCGTCGCGCGAGTAAGAGTCACGAATAAACCCTCGTCCATAACAATCTCATATGGACGATCCGGTTGGTAGTGGCCATGCCGCCAAATCTGTCGCGTTGTGTCCGACGGATGGTTCACATATGGGTCAATTGACATTTCTGTCGGTGGAGTAGCACCTGGTACATGTCGATCGAGTGTTTCGCTCAATTCCAAAGAGTCAACCTTGGCTGATTCCGTCGCGCTGCTAAAGACGACCCCCAAACGAGATGCTTGGGGATCAAAAATATATTTAGGTGTGTTCAAGCCACCTGTTGAGCAATCCGACACTGGAGATTCACAGACTTGCGTTTGTAGAAGATTTTTGTCTTTGAAAGATTTGGATGCCGCGTCTTGTTGAGGAGTGTGAGTGGCTGTACAAAAAGGAATAAGTTCATCATTCAAAAGCATGTGGAAATTCAAAAGGCAAACCTTCTACAGCAATGTCCTGATCTGTCGGGTCACTCACGTTGACAATTGTGCCACTCGAAACATTGACCGCGCTCGAATCAACGCCATCAGCTCCTACCGGCTCGGAATCACTTTTCAAGATTCCCAGTCCGTACAGTCCATGTTCATTAAACGTTCGCCCCTTTGCTGCAGAGATACGCTCCTGAAGGCTACGATGGCGATCCGATTTCAAAATCCCGCGTTGCAATGATGCTTGCTGGATTTGGATTGGAAGCATTTCTGTCGCATCATTGCTGGGTGCAGGGTTGCCTTTGGCGAGATTTTTCAAACTCTGCCAAATGCTTTTGCCCCTTGAAGAGCCAAAGACTTCAGGAGTTGAACCAAAAGCGCTGGCTAGCTTTGGCCGCCGTCGCCGTTGCTCCAATGTGTCAGCTCGGCTGCCATTGATAGTTTGAAGCCATCCACCCACAGATCCCATGCGATCCATGCTCATGTTTGAGCCACGCTCCCTTGAATGACTACGATTACGATCATACCGTGAATTATTGCGCGAAACTCCACTGGAATGTGAAATACCGCGCCCAAAGTCGCTCTCATCGTCATCGCTCACATCTTCTTCATCATCCTCAAGGTCAGGATCCGGAACATCTTCAAGCAAATACGACTCGAGCTCTTCATCCAAATCTTGCAATTCATCTGGAAGCGACATCTTTGCTGACAACGAAGCCACCGATCCTGATACACCAGTTCTCACAGAGCGATTGCCACTGCTCGCGTGACCGTTTTCCACGCGAATCGAACTCTCAGCGGTACCACTGCGGGCCTCGATCGGATCCGATCGACTCGTCGCATCGGCGTTCGGTGCGAACAAACTGCCATTGAAACTCGGCGTGTCTTCGCCAGGAACAAGCAGTGATACTTTTTTCTTTGGCTGCGGACTTTGAAGAAAGTCTACCACAGAACCAAAGTTCATGTTACCATTTGCTGAATTGACCCAGAGACTTGTGCGGTCTGCTGTCACCGATTCAAGACTGCGTGGGACGTGTACTCCATTGCTGATCTTGAAAGAATTCATATCGGCATGGGCTTCAGAACCATCTTGCTTTGCGCTTCCACTCTCCGTCAAGGGACTTGGCGATCGGGAAGAAACGCTTGCATAGCTGGCGCTTTCACCGCTAGTTCCACCCAGACTGCCTCTTCTAAAGTTGGATTGTGTGCCTGGAAGTGTTCCAGGAACCGTAAGAAAGCCAAAAGAATCTGCTAATCCAACGGCAGATAGGGCTGAGTCTGGTTGTGTGGGAGTGGGAGGATCCCCCATGAGTCCATTTGAAATGGCTGGAGACGGGTGAATGGACGGAAGCGGGGAGTGGACCGGTGACGCGTGCATGGCACCCCCGAGTACTGTCAATCCTGCGTCGAGTCTGGCTTGGACAGACGCGTTCTCGTCGTCCGTTGAAACGGACTGAATTTTGAGTCCATGCAATTTTCCGTTTGTCACGTCATCCTCTGCTGCCGCGTGAAGAACGAGCATGGGTATTTGTTGTAATGTTTCGACATGCAAATCATGTGCAGCAGTGGCATCTTTGGCCTGCTCGCCAGGATCGCAGGTAACGACTGTGTCTGAGCTGGAATTTCCAATCACGAACGGTGAGGGTTCCGTGAAACGAGGTACAGTCGCGTGGTGCCCACCATTGCTGTGAATGATTTTGAGCAAGTCGCGCTGCTTTTTGGTTAAATCTATCGGAAAAGGTTTGTTTTGATGAGACGGGGTCAAAAAATTAGAAGAAAATAACAGAAGTTACATCGTCGCTCATTGTATCGTTTTCGGAAGTGAAGCGCCTTCAGATAGATCAACAACGGTACGATAAAATTTGCACCCGCCACCAAAATAAGGCCACTCCAGACATTGATTGACAAGAGGAAATTTCCCGTTTGAAAGGGAATTGTGCACAGCCACGGAAAGACATACGACAACCCAATCGATTTAACTAATTCGCTGAAAAGTGAGTGAAATCGCCGCAAAAAACTAAAAGAGACGCAAATACGTACCACGACTCATTTTGAAATTTTGTTCCAAGTTGGATTGCACAATAAAGAGAAGGACCGGTATGGATGTCATCAGAACGGCAATTGAAAACAAGTACCCAAAAACTTTGCTGACGGTGCCACCAGTGATTGTCATGACGGATATTAAATTTGAGTTGTCGGGAATCGTGTATGCCAAGGCAGCTAACAAAATGACGAACGTTAGTTTGAATGCAGCTCCAAAAACCTTGCGCGCAAATTTTATACTCAACGAAGAAGGCCTGTCAATAAAAATGTCGCTAGCCCTGCGCTCGTTGCGGTCCATATGGACCCTTGAATGCTCACATCGGGTCGCCGGACGTTGACCCACGAAGGGATCGTCTGAACAAACGCAAAGTTCAGCATGACCACACCAACAAGTCCCGCGTATCTATGAAGACTTAAGTTAGAGAGGAGAATATTTCTTGAACAAGCAGCGCTACGGCTTAACACACCCAGACGCATCGCCAACCATTGGCACATTATGGCTGTTGAACCCTTCCATTATCGCAACAGATATCCACTCGATAAATATGACGATCGTCAGTGAGAAAGTGACTGGAAATAAGGCGTCAATTTGCAGTGACTCAAAAGTCAAATTCGGTCCAAGTCACCTGTCTGCACCCACACAAATTCTGTGAGAGGAAAGTAGCACATTGGTACTACCAAAGAAACAACGGTCTGAAAGATTGAAAAGAGTTAGGCTGCATCACAACATGAGGCAGTTCACGCACCAAGTATCCAGCTGTAAAGAGCATGTACCTGGGGAGCAACAGCAAATGAAGATGGGTTTCAAGATCATGGGGAAGGGATATATTATCAAAGGCGAAAAATACTAACGTATCGCCAAAGGGAGATATGCCAGACCCATGATCATTCACGCAAATCCATGCTACCCCAGATTGAATAGAAGTATTCACCAATTCAACACCACCGCCAACGCCTCCAGACCAATACGATATATTGCTCGCACTGATTCCAGCCACACTGCCCAGACTCACACCACAAGTGCCGCGAAAAACGTCGACAAACAGATTGTCAAATGTTTGTGAGCTCTGAATCATGCTCGCGACTGCGAGCGACTGCAACGCTCCATACATCATGACTTGACCGGAAATATGCGCCCACGTTCCGAAATAAAAGTGGATCAAGGTTCCAAATTCGACAGTTCCCGAAAAGAAACGGTTTCCAGGAATTGCTTGCATCGCCTCGACAATAAAGAGTGCGCAAAGAGAACTGATGATCATAAATAGAATAAAGAACAGGGTGACTGGCAGCCAGCCGCTTTGCTGAAATATGAGGGGCGTTTGAATCATGCCGATGCCAGTCATGTTGTTGAATATGAGGGCGATTCCTGGAATCTGATGGCACACCGATGATCAGCGATTCAATCAGAAAAGACATATTAGGGCGGACAGGGAGTTTTCGGACCTTTTGTACAGTTTTGGAGCGAATGACCTGGAAGAAACGGGCGTCAGACGCACGAGCGCAGACAAGATGAACTCACGTTCAGGTGCTGCTGGGCCTGCGCGTGCAGGTGTGTGTGCGTGGTGCTTAGGTTGTCTGGGCCATCGTCGCTGTGAACGTCCATTCAAAGGTTGTTTGGCGATCATAAATATTAAAGACATTGCAGCTTTGCCAATCATTGTCAGTTTAAATCCACTTCGGACATGGGAAGCAGTCACAAAGATGCCAAGGAGGCGTTTGTCAGCGGACTCACCGGAGGCAGCGTCTGGGACGCCCAGACAGTGATCGCCATGTGTGCGGTGGGTTTAGCGCAAAGGCCCTTGTCCAAGAACGGCTGCTTAACAACCCGTCACTGCACAACAGACTGCGTATCTTCTTTACCGATGTCTGACTTTTACTTCGCGTCTTCCAATGGATCAATCAAACCAGCGCTCGGTTGGGTCGACATTTACGCGTACGCTTTTGGAGTCCGTACTGCTTGTTCTGCCGGTGCTCAGTGTCATGACCGTCGTCGATGCTCCAATGAACTCGCTCGCACTCATCGCATTTCTCGTTGTCGCTGCGGCAGTCTCACTCGCTGCACCGTCTCGTCCACTAGCGCACGTCTTTTGGTCACAAACAGTTCCAGCGTCGCCTGCTGCATCTTCCGCACTCAATTTCAGACCGTTCTCGCTTGTCTTTAGATCGTATCTACAGCTCGTGACGGTCATTGCGATTTTGGCTGTGGACTTCCACGTGTTTCCCAGGCGATTTGCAAAAGTGAGCTAGCAAATTCGAAACCTTGGAACTTTCCTCATCAATGCTCACATCCATTTTTCAGACAGAGACTTTTGG